>JAOBAT010010680.1:0-32584 GCA_026413305.1 Hydrozoanthus tunicans | reverse complement strand
GGGGGAGTGGGCTATAAAAGGTAAGGTGAAGAGTTCACAACTTTTACTTAAACTTACTTGTTGTAAATACCAACTTTGTGTGTGATATAGTGAGTACCATTAAGACTTAAACAATTCGGTAAAGCTAGGGTACTGACTAAAATGTTTTACATCAAACAGTCTTTTTGGTTATGTAGGAGCTGTTTACCTCCATATCTTGATTTAAAATTCACGATTTAGAAAATTCTAGTTAACTCCTAAGAAGCAAGTTTGTAGCTTACGTTTGTCTGAAGTCTAGTGCAATAACAATCAACAGTGCAACAAACCTGGTTTAAAATTCTACCAATATATGAGAAACCCATCCTCCGGGGGACGTGGGTTCGAATCCCATTTGCGGCAACATGTTTTTCTTTCTGTTTATTCTCTATATAAACTTGGTTTAAAAAGAACGGATGAAAAATTTTTTTTTGTACTTTGGTTTGGCAATGCAAAATAAGTTACATTTCTAAAGACTTGAAGCTGATCTCAAATTTAGTTTGTTATTCGAACAGGGTCGATCAGAGTTTGTGCTGTAAGCAAGAAATACGGTAAAGCATTAGAGACTTAATGTCCAACGTATATTTTTTGTACATTGCTAAACTAGTTCTTATTTTGTTATTTCCCTAAAAAGAAAAGCATGAAGGAATAGATAAATAAAAAAAGTCATAAAAAACCAAATTACTATTGATTTTCTATTTATCTTCTTAGCTGCGCTTACTTATTAGTTGTTCGGCTAGATTGTGGAACACGTTGTTTTAACAAAGAGTGGTAGCATTATCATAAACTGTGCTTAAGAGTAACAAAAACTAGATCTTGCTTGGAAAACCTACCTGCACACACTAACAAACTGTAAATCCAGAAAACTAGGCCAACCATAGAAACACGAGATGTATAAATGATCGAAGATCTGGTTTTATCAAGTACACAAAGGCAGGAAAAGATGCAGTCGAACGATTATGTAAATAGAAATGAAATTATTTACACGTCCTTTAAGCTCAAGTAGGAATGGCGGCAAATTGAAGCAATTTATGACCTAAATTGCACTTTAGCATGCGTCATTCACAAAATAGAACACCACCGGCAAGCTAAAACTACTTTAAAAGTGATCATATTTTTGAATATCCAAAAAGGCTCACATTTTAGTTGGCTAAGTTTGCTCCAACTTCCATTTCGAAGCAACTCGTTCGTTCTACATTCTGCGCAACATCATTTTGGCAACTTAAGATTCAAAGTGCAAGAATAATGACAAGTGGAAACTTTTCTTCATTTCACATGATCAGAAATGGAATCAATATGATCTTGTCTTGTCTTGCGATAGAATGGCAAAATAACATATGCAAATACAATAGTAATAAGATCATGGAAACAACTAGCTCTACTGTGTGACCGAGCAAATTCCTTATTTTTCCCATCAGCAGTGTTAGTTTAAACAACCAACAATTTTTATTTTGAAAGAAAGTAAATCTTTTTTGAAAAAGTGTGAAAACCTTTTGCTGCCTTTCAAGCTCTTTAGAAGTAAAAAACTGGGTATTAGTGTAAAAGTGATTTCCTTAAAACGCCAATTTTTTTTGCTATATATAAACCTTTTTTTGCAATTCTCAAGTCGTTGAACATTTCTCAATTATTTTTACCAAAGGGCTGTCCACTTCGCGAGAGGGAACGCTAAAAAGGTGGCTCGACTATACAGATATGTCAATGTCTAGTTTGAAAACACGACAACAGCTGCGCATGCTCTATCAGTGCTAAACCCAAAGGTCTTCTCTGATGTGTAAGAAAATCCAAGCAGATGAACTTTGAGTTTCGATAGTTTTGTTTTCCTCCAATAAGTTATACAAACTTTTGGTAAATCTATAAACAAAAAGTAGAACTTTGTAGTTGTCAGTAGAGATAGAGATCAAGTAAAAACTAGAAAGGACAATCAGGCTTTAATGATACGTGTTGCGTTCTAGAGTTGATTTAATTTCCATTGTACGATATTGCTACGTATACTTAAGTAATACCGCAATTAACTTCTCATGACAAGGTTGTTTTTGTTGTTGCCATTTTAAACAAATAATATTTGTCGGACTATTGATGGGGAGTCTTTAACAATATACTTGAACAAAAAAACATAAATCGGAGTTTGAAACTCGAATTTCTTTCGCTCTGGAGTGTATTCGATATATGTGTGTAAATTGCTTCTAATTTCATACTGAGTAGTTATGTAGTATTGACGTATTGCGTTGATGCCATTGTTGACGTATCTTGCATAAATTTCTCCTTGAAACCATAAATCAGGTTGATATTCAGTCTTCAAAACAAGAACAAAAACAGCTTATGGTAGAAGCTACAGCAGATTATTTTTTACCAAGCTATCCCGTTAATAAAACAATAGACGATAAGAAGTAATACAACTGTCAATAAGAAGTTAAAAAGGCGATCAGTTCATTATATTTGTATTTAAATTGCACCAGTCTGTGTTTGCCAATATTAAGATTGTTCTTATAGAAATATCTATGGCTTGATTTACAGTCATGATTCCCATGAAAGAAAATCTAAGATGGTCTGATATCGATTCGCAAAAACTTGTTTTTGTGTGTCGATATTGTTGGAAATTCGGTGCAATAAAGTAGAAAGTATAAAAAACAAAGGTAATTTGCTAAATTTAACAAAGTATAAACTAAAAGAATGGACGTGAAAGTAAATCGAAATCAGGATGTGACGACAACACCATGCGTTCACCGTAGTTCTATACTGAAAAAGGACATTAACTACAGCAATAAAACAAAAAAATATAAATGAAAATACAAACGCACGTAAACAGTTTTACTCACCTATAAGAGTTAGAATTTTGGCGGTGGACTTGACCTTTTTTCACTTTGGTTGTAGCGGTTGTTCGTTTCTTTGTTCACTTGGACTTTGTTGTGATGCTAATGTCGATTCTCCATCGTGTTACCATCTACGAATTTGCTATTAACTTCTTTAACTTTATCAACAAGCCTTAACGCTCAACGTGTTACGAAAGTATTTCTCAAATAGCTTAGGGCCCTAAGTGTCTAGTTGTGCTGTCTTATCACCAGATTAAACTCAAATGGTTCCTTGGAATGGTAATAAACGATAAAGACAGCAACGAGTTCTGAAGAATCAAAAGCAGCCTTACATCAAACCAATAAAACCGTTATACACAATTAGCTGCAATGAGCTCGTGATAGTTTAAACTCTTTTAAACCGGAAATTAAGAACTATTATTATCAAATGAGGAGGTCCTTCTGACGTTGGTATTTTAATTTACGATATACTAGACCGGACCGTTGCTATAATATACACTCTACATACACTCAATATTCCTATCAAGAAGTTGAAAAAGACAGATCTTGATTGAATATATGAACTGAAATGTAAGTCAGACCAACTCAGCCAAAAAGTCTTCGTAGATGTATAAGATATATTCTTAAACTATTAAAGGGGAACTAAACCCTAAAATCGACTTTTGTTAAACAAAATCTTTTAAGGTGTGTAAACAGTGTTTAAACATTTTGTCCTCGTGTCGCGCTGACTTTCCGAGAAAATCGAGTTTGAAATACGTTACGTGCCGCATTGTACCGGCGGCTCAGAAATAGGGGGTCAGTGGAAAAAGAGTGAGGCTATGACTTCAGATATGGGGAAGAATTTGCTCGAACTGAAAAAGATTCATTGTTGAAGTGAGACATCGCATAAAACTTAAATTCTAACTTTCGTTCTCGGCTGTGTAAGTGAGCTTATGACAACATAAACATTCCAAGCGCTCGTTCGCTTGCCCATAACCTACGTCACACTTTACTTCATTTACCGCTGATCACAAGTTGACAAGCACCCACGCATAACGATCCTAAACGACCAAAAATGTGCATTCAAACTAGAATTTCTCAGAAAAACAGCGCGACACGAGAAGAAAAAAAAACGGTTAAATTTTGGGCTCAGTTTCCCTTTAAATGAGCGCCTGTCTTGCTGAGGCACACAAAAATATGACGTTTACTCCCTGGTGAACTGTCGTAGAGAGTAACTGAAATATACAGTACACTTAAATCCCGATTACTAGAATTCTCCGCTAACTCAAAGCAAGACTGTTTTTCTCTCGGATTTGCCTCATGTCTTTATTGTAACTTTATGCCCTAAAATTATTTCGAAACACCGATAATTCGAAGCAACTTCAATTTCCTTTGGTAATTCCAACTACCGTTGGGTTCGACTGTTATACTAATATTTCAATATTAATTTAAAAAAATGAAGAACATTTCAATCTTTTTGTTGTCATTTAAATTCATGCCATTTTAAAAACATGGTACTAAAAAAATTAAAATTTTAAAAGCAATAACAAAGACAACCACATGTTACTTCCACGTTCTTTAGTTTGTAAATTTCTTATGAACCACAAGTTTAAAATTTACAACACTTTTTCGTGTATTACCCGATTCGCTCAAAGGCGAAACATCTGTTTTTTAGTTCTATTTATGAAGTGTTTTTTTTATTGTAATTATTGTTGCTACCACTAATGCTACAACTTTGTCGTTATTTTTTGCTGTTATTATTGTATCGATGGATGGCCTCAACTAAGAGTGGGACATATCCGATTCGTACAGGTAATTTTACATTTTTAGTACACCATAATCGTGGCCCGTACACAACAACTGGCGGGGGGGCCTGAGACACGATATACACAGGAGGCCCAAAATCTGATACTAACACTAGTAATCTCAATGTTAAACTAGTTTACTTCTAGAGCGTGTTTACACTCTTTTAAATTCTCGTGATCAAACTCTCTTTGATTCTCCACGTAGGTCTTGCGTCAATTATAAGTTGATAATTAATTAACAACATTCAAAAGTTGATAATGTCGATGGGAACTAGTTTACTCCTTGAGCGTGTTCCAAATCTCTTGAATTCTCCCACGTAGGCCTTGCGTCAAGCTTTTGGCTGTTAAAGTATCATCGTCTCTCTTATTGCCGCAATTATCGCCACTATGCTTTTAATACTTCCACGGCTGTCTTACAGTACTACATGAAAAGATGGTGTACAAGCTTAAAATCGTAGAGCCTTCAGCATCAACTTTGGAATGCATGGAAGTGCTATTTTACCTACAACTAATTTTCTGTCATGGGATGCTCACAGATGTACACAGTCATTATTTATAAGTAGGTTTGCGTTACACAGATATACATCAAGCAGCCAAAATATGGAATAAACCCGTTTAATTGATATAAGAATGTAAAGAAATATTATTCTCTAATATCAATCTTTTTGAACTTAAAATAAAAACTACACATACTCAACGGGAAGAGGCTGTCCATGTCATCGTGACTAAACTGACAAACTAAAAAGGAAAAATTGGAATTAGTCATAATCTGCCAATGGCCATTCGCTTTATTGTTAAATAACCACTGCCGGGCTTATTTTTTTTATATAATCTAAACCCATTTGCGTCCGTAAAACAATAGGCAATAAATTGTAAAGAAAAAACTAGTAGATTAAGGTGCAGAAACCCTGTTACGTAAATTTGCTAGTAAGATCTAGACGGCCCACAGCCATTGGCTAGTTATATAGGCTACACCGTGGGACCTGTGTTATCGAGCCCATTGGCAAAGCCCTGTCCAATATCATTAGTTAGTAGAACATCAACTAGCTTACAATTACGAATGCAGCAATTCAAATGGCTAACGTATATAATTACTGACGGTGTTTTAAATAAAAACAATGGCGGATTCTTTAAACACTCGTTTTCATTTGTTTGAATTCGAAGGTATTATTCGTTTCTACTTGAATAGTAGGCCTTTTGCAACAAGCGATCACATGGTGCTTATAATTATATTCTGTTTGGCAAAGGAATGTCACAGACTCCACTGAGAAATGTAAAATAAAGAAATATCACGCGTTTCTAGTTAATTGTGCCTTGTCTTGGAGTCTCTGACATTCTTTTGCCCACCAGAATATCATCATAAATACCATGTGATCACTTATTGCAAAAGGCCTATTAGTGTACTCGTTGTCGATCTTTATAAATCTAATATCTGAAATGGTGAACACATGTGCTAGTAAGGAGACCGCCAGTAAAAAAGGCACCAGAGACTCACGGGTTAGAAGGAGCTAAGCCTGTATAGTAGTGAATCCTTAAGAAATCATTTCGTTGAACCTGAGTGTTAGCAACCTTAGTATTCACGGCTCAGTAAGGCTCTAGTTCCTTCTGAGCCGTGAATACCAAGGTTGAAGAATACCATGAAGCCTTAATGCCCTTTCCTGGCTGTCTCCTTACCATGGCCAGCACATATGTGCAATAATTCAGATTTTACGTCATCAACCAGATCCCACAATCACTGGTGACTACGCTTACAATTTTGTATTCATATAATAAAAGTTTGAGCGTCAAATAAATGTTGTTTCAAACATATAAAGCTGACTAACAACTCTTCCAAGAAAGGAAAAATGTTAGCACGCTAATGTTTAAATTCAAAAATAAAGTATAGAAACCATTATATACTAAGAGCTTTCACTTTCTTCATCGACGACACCTCTCGTCACCAATACCCACAAGACTACATTTTGGAGTTTGCTTGTTCGAGTGACGACATTGTGACTGGCGATGCATTATTCACACTCGAGCTTCCAACGGTCTTCTTGTAAACATACACACAAAGGTACATCAGTGCCACTGCACCCAAAACACAGGCAACGATTATCAACACAATGTAAACGGTTGCTAAGGGAACTGAAACAAACAACAGGGAGGAAGTCAAACGTTAACACGATAAAAGGAGCTTATTAACTGGTGCATATCATGAAGCTAATCTTGTAAACGAAAACATTAACTATCAACACAGAAAAACGGTTGAAAATCAACTGGTTTAGTATGGAAGGTAAGAGTAAATTGATGCCGCTAACTGAGGAGAAAGTGCTGCCTTTGCTCTAACATCTGCAAACGGTCAGACCTTCGCGTCTTTTCGGAAAAGGACATTAAACCATAGGTCTCATATTGCAGACCTCGAAGAGGACCTCGAGTCCTATTGCCTGGTCTCCTGTATACCGTGTCTAAGAAAATTTACGTTTGCTAGAAGATTTCTCTTGCTCATAAATTTTATTAGTTTTGGCAAAAAAACAAGATAAAGAAAACACTCAAAATCGTAAGGACGGGGGGAACTCGCTGTATAACGCTTCCATTATTTAAGGAACAAAATGAAAGCTCTTTTTAACTTTGAAATTTCAATTTTTTTTTGGCAAAAACAAGATACCTTTAAAAACATACCATCGCACCTATAGACCTTACCGTTGGTGAATGTTACAGATAATACATGTTACAAACTATACTAAAACTAAAACTAATATTAGTAAAAAACCCTAATCACACGATCACTAATGCTGAAATCCAACTAGGCTATCTTTGATACAAAACCAGTAAACGTAAACTCAGTTAATTCGTATCCCCGCTATCTCGTACTCGTTTTCGTTTCCAACCGGAGTTTAAGTTAACGGGGTAACTCCTCATCTATGTTATTTTCCGGCTGGGTGGTCCGCATTGAGCAATACTGTGCCATATGTTGCGTAAGAACCGAAGCCAGGGGCCGAATTCTGTAAATAGACTGAGTGACAAGTTTTCCTTAATACGTATCTCCCGGTAGGTAAATATATTTATATTTTATCATGTTTTTTTGTGTAAACTTAAAAAAAGACGTCTGTTCGGATTGACCACGTTCCACAATCGCCCGCCTACGGAACCAATCAGATTAATTGTAATATTCGTTTTGTCTTACCAGCTAGCGTGTCCCTCAAGCCCCATCTCCCCCCCTCCCAAATCTCTCCCTCCCCCTAAAAAGAAATTTTTCCAAAGTACTTACATTTACTCTTATACGAAGCCTTGAACCCAGTATATCGGCCGGTACCATTCGTTACAAACTTGACAAGCATTTGACCATAAGCTGTTGCAGTAACGGAGGGTGGAATGTCTTTGCCACAAAACTTGCCAAGACTCGTACTAACAGTATATCCGCCGTCAAACACCTCAACGTAGTCCGACGAGCAATCTGGACTTGCTTCTAAGTCGAAATACTCGAAAGTTAAAGTGATGCTGTCGGCTCCAGACACATCGAGAAGGAAGCCACAGTCAACACCATTGCTGTAGTTGTTTGGAAACCCTTCGCTGTAAATCACACCTGTTTTATCTTTCATAGTTTTCTTCCCTCCATACCCACATGCACTGGAGTAGGGCACTAAAAGGAAGAAATGACGGGCTTATTGTTGTTGTTAGCAAATTCAAAGTTTGCTTATAGGTCAAACCAATAGTCACGTCGTGCTGTTTCGTGTAGGATGAAGGAAACAAATGCGAGGTGTTTCAGTTGAGAGTCTCTACCCAATGTTTCACTCCCAACGGCACTTACTCGCGAATCTTCCCCACCTCCTAGTTTTCTCCAGGAAAAGAGATTAACAGAAACACATACCTAATTCAGTTTTTGAATCAAAGCAACGGCTATCCAATACTAATGGCGACCGGAATATAGAGCAATCATACTTCTTTATTTGAAAATATTTCAAAGAGGGCGCAAATTATTTTTACGAAAAACTAAAAGCTTAAACGTTTTAGCCCGACGCACTCATCATTGATTCGATACCAAATAGGTCAACAACCCCCCCCCTCCCCCCTCCCCTCCCCCTACCAGCGTCAGTATCTATAAAAACAGCAATAGTAGTTACATAAATAATATCATTATGATGTGGCATGTCAAACGTCTGGATGTTCTGATGCATAAAAACTGTGGTTAGGTGGCAAGCCGTGGCTAACCTCGGCAACGACTAAAACATACACCGTCCTATTAAAAATCTACGTACAACGTTTTGAACTACCGTGCTAGCCGTTGTTAACCTCAGCAACGACTAAAAGACATTTTCAGTCTTATTACAAATCTAAGAACAATGTTTTGAACTACAGTGCTAGCCGTGGCTAACCTCGGCAACGACTAAAACATATACAGTCTTATTACAATGTTTTGAACTACCGTGCTAGTCGTGGCTAACCTCCGAAACGACTAAAACATATAAACAGTCCTGTTAAAAATCTACGTAAATCTCCACCTAGTGGAGTGTCATCAAACATAACCCCGCTCTTATCGATAAATGTTTGGGTTCTTTTAAGCCCCCCTGGATAGTGTTCTTAGAACAGTGTGGTGAAAGAAGGCCGCACAAAATATGTTCAGCCTTCGGCAGCCGGGGATCGAACCTGGGACCTCATTCTTGGCAGTCAGAAGTCTTACCGACTGAGGCAAGCTCGCAGTCATATTTCCACGGTCAAAACGTGTACCAAACTAATCCTAACCATTAACAAACCACTCACGAGTCTGTACTGTATCATATGCTACATGGAATCCCTTGGCCCTAAATACTTCGTATGGGACATTCGACGCGAAGTGAACGAGGTATTGTTGTCCTTTGGAGTAGAAAACGCCGCCTTTGTTGGTGTAGCCAGAGTAGCGATGGACAACCGACTCGTTGATACGGGGACCTTCACTGATGGTAAGTGTCGCTCTGGTCGATTCTAGGTTGAGGGCACGAACAACCAAACGGATGTATCTTTCTGACGCAGCTGTGATCTTCCAAAGGCAGGTTACCTTCGATGGGTATGGCCTCGGATACCTGGCGAAGATCAAGTAAAGGAAATATTTGCCTTTAAAAGGGGTATACCTCAATGAAAGCAATGATTCTATTCTGGTTCATAAGAAAGTCCTATACTTACAACTTACAGTAAAGAACAAACAACTGAAAAAGAAAACAGCCATACACGTACTGTTTTTAGTGGAGAAACTATTGTTTGGGTTTTAGCCTCTGAACTGTCATACAACTTGACTTATTTCTGTTTCTCTCCTGTTCCATTTTATTTTACCTAGCGTCCGTTTTTAATAGGCGCCATAAACGAAATGCGTACGATTTTTTTATTGCCAAATTTCTTATATTATATTTTATCTTAGGTAATTATTTTTTGGAATGTTATTCCCGTTCTTGACTATATCGTTTGTATTGTATATTCAAGCTGAGGAATAGAAAGAAAGAGCCACTCAACTGTTGTTAAAATGCTTTAATATTAAAAACCTTCAGTATTATTAACATAATTACTATCATTAATATTATTGTGAATATTATTACTACTATTGTCGTTATTACAACTGTGATTCTGATTCTATATATTATTACTATTATTATCATTATATGATTATGTTCTGCAGGTACCGGCTGTACGAAGTCTGGATAAGCTACCCGCTGGATAAAAACTAATGGTCGTCACTAATAAATCAAAGATTACTGCATAAGATAGAAAGCATTCATCCGGCGGATAGCTTATCCAGGCTTCGTGCAACCGGGCCCTGATTACTATAGCTATAGTTATTATTATTGTTATTATTTTTATTGTTATTATTATTATTATTATTATTATTATAATTATTATTAATAATATTATTATTATTATTAATACTATCATTAATGTTATATTATATTTTACTACATTGCAAGTCAAACTCCTAGGGCCAATAACCAAATCCTGTGCGCTGCTTGGCCGAAAACCGATCTAATAACTTCGCATACACAGCACCAGGGAGTTGTTGGACCAATATTCTCGCCAACGCGCGCGCTCAAAGACAGTCGTTTGTTCTCTTTTAGGGAAGAAGTCAAAACAATGATATTTTTATGTAACCCAATTTTGTCGGGCGGGGTGGTGGGTGGCGGCACATACCCACTACCCCACCCCTCCCCACATTTTCAGAGCTCAATTTCTCAAAACCTGATTTAGGGGTATAGGTTGTTATTGTATTATGGACTTCTCTTTTCACAAAGAAGGCGTTGGTGCAAGCACTTTACCAATATCTATTTATTGAACATGATATTTGCTCCAGAAATTCAGCAATTTTGAAAAAAGGTGGTGGGTGGCGGCACATAATACCCAACCCCCTAAATTGGGTTCCTAGGAAGTACCGTTGTTTCGACCTTTTCCCTTACCGATCTAAAACTGAAGTCATGTAACAAATATCTTAATAACCTCGTTTGCTCGTTCTGTCCGGGAGAATATTTTGCCATTGTGTTGGTCTCGCTACGCTCTGTTTGTACAGTGAAAGACCTCAATCAAATATTTCTCCGGAAAAACCTTGCACTCGGCTATTAAGATATTTATATTAATTAACTGTAATACCGCAACTCGAAAGATTTGTAAAAAAAGATATCTTCCTTGTTTTTTTTTACTAAAACCAGAGTTTTAAAGTTACATTCAAATTACATTGTTCTTGCTCTAATGTAGAATTTTTAAATATTTTTCTTTGTCTACAATTGTTAAGGATGCGCTTAATGTTTAATTATCAAACCGTTGGAAGTACTGTTGAGAGCACTCAGTCGCCAGGAATTATTCTTATTACTTGTTAAAACCTACAACTGTTTTAAGATTTACGATACCTTACAACTTAAGCTTTCACACGTCAGTCTGTTGCGGAGCAAAATTTACCTGGGACTGTACATGTTACCAGTAGCGGCCGTGAGCTCAACTCCTTCGGAAGAACAGTCTCCCCAGGATGCTACGAAAAAAAGATAAGAATAATCAATATTGTCGTGAACCGTATCAAGTTTTCTAATAGATACTTTCAGCTTCGCGTTTACGGAAGACGGCGAACGTAAAAATGTCATATTCCAGATAAGAATCTTCTCCACTTTGTGTTCGTAAATGTCGTCGTAAAATGTGAATTATACACACAGTTCAGCCATCGAATTAAAGTTGTTCAACAGGCATGAACAAA
The DNA here is from genome assembly GCA_026413305.1 of Hydrozoanthus tunicans. Classification (NCBI taxonomy): domain Eukaryota; kingdom Metazoa; phylum Cnidaria; class Anthozoa; order Zoantharia; family Hydrozoanthidae; genus Hydrozoanthus; species Hydrozoanthus tunicans. The sequence goes on along the minus strand of JAOBAT010010680.1, from coordinate 20,795 downwards.
TAAAGAAAACTCTCGAAAACCAGACAAATTCTCCGTGCCTGCCAGCCGATAGAACTTAAATTTGCTCATCAAAAATATCTTCATATTTTTCGATCGATAAGGCTAAGGAGGCTTTAAGATTGTAAAACAACTCAAACAAAGGTGGAATTCTGCAAACGTTATGCTAAATTTGATTTTACCACAACTGAAACTTAAACCGCTAGCTGCGGTTTGCCGTCTGCCGTAAACGCGAAGCGAAAAGTCTCTAATGCGCTGCCACTGCAGGGGTTAAGGAAAAATTAAAACAGTGCACGAAACGTTTTTAATGAAAGGTAAACTTTGCTTACAGACACTGAGCTCAGAATTTCAAACAATATAAACATGTTAACCACAAATTTCCGAGCCAAGTCAGTTAGCGGGTAGTAAGAAACTCGAGCATGGATTAAAATTTAACCATGGGCTTGGGCCATTAGGTCTACAACCGGGACCAGTTCTTCAAAGCTTGTCAAAGCAATAACCCAGGTTAACTCTTAACAAAACTCATTGGTCGCCGTCATGGTAGTTTACCCTCAATTTGGGCCAATCATCGTTTCATGAGCAATAATTTTAAGATTTGTGTCCTAATCATAGACACTAACGAAACTCTTAGTTTTTACAGCAGTTTTCAAGAGTATTACCGTTTTTTTTTAAAAGATTGACGTACGTTGTAGATTTGAAAGCTTGATAAGAGGGAAAGGATTGATAGCTTAATACTTATAAAGCGCGATTTATTAACAAAAAATACACTTTTCATTAGCTTCAATACGTACAGTCATTGAAAGCTTCATAGGTTGCTTGAAAGCCAGCTCCATCAATTGCCCAATCAGTTTGGAACCTTAAATACATCTCGTTTCTAACTCCAATTATCGGCGCCGGCAACGTACTACCACAAAATGTCCCCAGTTTTTCATAATTCCTGGCGGTGCTGCTCACCCGAAGCAGATCACTTTTGCAATCGCTACTTTCTTGGAGATCAAAAGAATGGAAGGTAAGTTTAATGACTTGGTATATGGGTGCTTTTATAGTCCACTTGCAAAATATGCTGTTGAGGTATCTTGAGCGATAGTTATAACTGGACAGATTCCCCTTCCTGGCTGTAAGAGTCAGCAAGTACTGGCCAGATGCACAGGATGTTGGTACTTTCTCGACTGTCTCAAATAGGGCAAAAATCTTTCCACTTTGGCTGAAATCCGTTTTAAACTGCACAATGAGATGACGGCTCCGAGAGTAGAGGTGCAAGGATGTGCAATTCAGTAATGGACTGTTAGTGTTCTTTCCGTCAAACACTTTTACTTCTTTACTGGAACAAGAAGAAGATGATCCTTTAAAAGTTAACTTCACTATGTGTCCCTCAGCTGCAGTGATATTCCATCGACAGGTCATGTTTGCAGGGGGCTTTAGTGGGTAGTTAGGGCTCTTAAAAACACCCTCTTTTTCACGCGATATTTCTATAACTTCTTCTGAGTTTGCTTTGCAGGCACTTGGGGAAACTACGAAAGAGAATTTTTTTAAAGTTAAGAACTCGTAGATTTTGAAAAACAGTGATTTCCTAGTTGTTCTCATAACGAACCACCACACAGAAGAAATTGACAGGTATGGGGCATGTTCGTGGTAAAGTGTATTACATATCTTATAGTATATACTTGAGATAGCTTTCTCAATAGTTTCTTTTTTCTTGCTTAAAGTTTCCTTGAATCGAGTTCCAGATTTGGAACAGAATGAAACAGATTTAATTTTCCAATAATTTGTTTTCGTTTTTTTACGTACTAAAAACCGACACCACGTAGTTAATTCATTTGCAGGTATACTGTGCAGTGCTATTTTAAATGAGCCATTAATCCTTATAGAGCAATATCTCTGAAATGCCATATAATTACTAGAACCATGTACTGTGTGATCTATCTTGTGTATCATGGTAAGGCAGTGGCAGGAGTGGACTGCAGCTGTTTGGCTCTCGTGTGAGCTCATCAGTACTGCACAGCCAGGAAACTGAAAAAAGACATGAGGTCCTTGTATCCAGCAGCCATGGCGTACCTACAAATGTAGGTCTTTTTAAACCTAAATCACCTGCACATAGTAAATGTGGGACCTTGTTTCTGCGATGGTAGCACAACATAGTTAAACTGGAAATGCTCTTTTGCACACATTCCAGAGAAGATTGTTCATGCCCATGATTTTGTAAATATACTGTAACGGGGATTCTAATTGGGTTAAGCTCAGGTAGTCCCTACTAAGACCTGACTGTAGTTTCTGTGAGGAGAGTAGCTGGTTTTCCAAACTACAGTCCCAAACATCCTCTAACAACCATGGTCAGAGCACAGGGCGAACACCGATAGCAAAATCCCTCTTAAACACCCCAAATCGCGCCCAAAATATGCACAAGAGAAAAGCGCAAGTTGAACTCAAGGTAGCTGAAACTTTTTTTCCTATGATGACGATTTTAAAAATATAGTCAAAATTGTAAGACTTTGTATGGAAGTTTGTATTATACTGCCTGTTGTACAACCATCCCTTTCTCACCATAAGCTTGGGAAGCATATGGTCAGAGCAGGAAACGCACGAAACACATTTCCAAGCAAGAGCTTGTTACAAAAGCCCGTAAAGACTAAGGTGCATCTAACTTATTACATTACAAACAAAGATCCACGGTTTTAGAACAATAAACGTTAACGTTGATTGGCTAGCGCTGTTGACAAATATTAAACCACGTGCAGTTGAAAAGTCACAAAACTGTTGCAATATAATGCAGCTAATCAGCACAAAACAATTAAAGTCCACAGTTTTTATTATTATAACAGAAATTGTGTGGCTACTTACTCAATGTTACCGAGCTGTACTCGATCCACAACCCTTTCGTGTTAGCATTCTTATGAATAATTTCAAGATCCACCGTTGCATGGCGATTGTGACTGACAAATAGCCTTTTTGCAGAAGCCCTGAGTTGACTGAAGAGCTGATAATCGCTTTCAGATGGATTTCTGTAGTTGTATCTTATCCCAGTGTGGCCTCTGACAAAACTTCTACGGTAGCCGACTCCCCCAAAGTGGGAATCAACTTGCAGCGAACGGATAAACAGTTTAACTGCCCTTCCTTCTGGAACAGTAATAACCCATTTACAATGCAAAGAGGATCCTGGAATGAAATTGGGGTATCCAGGCGATTTGATGTTCCCCGTCGCATTTTGTAAATGAATGTTGAGGTTCTTGTTTGTACTGTCAGGCAGAGAGCATTCTGTACCTAGCAATTGGAAAAAAGCTTGTCAGCAATTTGTTACCATTGTATTTCTTTACATTTCAGTATAAATCGAGGTTTACAGCTGCGTTTTGAGTTTTAAATCAAAATTACAAAACTTTAGGCAATTGTGATAACAAACAATGTGATTGGTCAGATCACGTGTCGCAACTTTTCCAAGGACTCGTAAATTGTGCCTTTGAAATCACCGTTTGCACTAACAAAGAGGATAAGTTGGTATATTTTTAATGTTTCCTACCTTTTAAATAAAACATTATAAAACCACCATTTCTTAGGCCATAGCGATACCGAGCGATATATACCTGGTCAGGTCATGTGTTGCATCTTTTCTAAGTCCTTGTCAATGGTGCCTTGCAATCATCAACTCTTTACACTAACAAACACGGGGGTAAACTGGTATATGTGTATTTCTTATGTTTCCCATTATCACAAACCCAGAAAATTTTGTGGTGAACCAAATCGTCCTCAAAGTTTCTTATATGTTTTCAGCCAAGGTTCAAGAATTTATTTTTTGTGTTTGACATTTGTTTTCAGCCTCTGGTCTTCATGCAGCGAAACCTCCTCTATACGCCTTTTACATTGATTCGAGGCTGAAAGTTGTCCGTAAAGTGAACATTTGTCCTGAGCGGGTTCCAACGGTTACTATAAAAATGTAACTACATCTTACAAGTTAAGATTAAGGGTGCTTCACGAGCGAACTAGGGGATGTTAAGATGACACCGGTGCGACATTTGTAAAGGAACAAATTCTTCTCGGTCCATCTCATGACTTCGTGTGTATTTACGTGGTACCAACAGAAAAAATGGTACCTCGACAAGTCAAGGCAGCGCCATTGACGTTCACCCTAATTTAAGTACCGAGTTGAGGGCTGGAAATCTCCCAGCAGTATCATGTAAATGGAGAATAACGTATATAAGTTTTGGTATGAAATCATCCTGCTGTTGGACTGGATCGGGTAACTTTCGTAAATCCTAGATTGCGTTGTCCAATTGGGCATAGATTTGACAATGCTGTAATCATGAAACTGAATCTAACGAGTTTTAAAAATAGAAACGGAAACTTACCAGGCTCGTCTGCTTTTACCCGTGCATCAAACGATCCACTCCAGTGAGGACTAGCTTCAAACCGTATAAACATGTACCGCCCGGTGGAATAAATAGGATCACCTAGTTTATACGAAGCTAACATTCTGGTAAACCATCCAATAAGGCACGCCTCATCAGCCTGGTGACTGTCGAACACTCTTATATGCCATCCTTGGATACGGGTGAATGCCAGGTTTACGACTTTCCCAACCGGCGCGATTACTTTCCACACGCATAGCTTGTTGGCTGGATTGTAGGTATCTACTGGGCCGCTTAAATCAATAGCAGTTGATGTGTTGACGTTTAAGACGGTATCATTCTTGAAACAGGCTACGAAACAGTGAGGCATGTTAAACAAGTTTGCAGGCTTTAATAGAAATGATATTGCAATAGAAAAATATATATTTTATAAAAACTTTTTGTCATTTCGACCAGTGCTAAGTTCTTAAAACTTAGGGAGCGCTCTTGATGGGGATGTGAAAAGAATAGTTAAAGAGACATTAAACAACAATAACAGTAACAGTAACAATAGTAATAATAATACTGTAGTTAGATAGATTGTAATGGCTAATTTAGAAAATATATTTTCAACGCTTTAATAGGCCTTATTAATGATGACGTCACAGGAGCATCAAAGTGAGGGTTGGTGTTGAAATGCTATGGGAGACCGAGTGAGGTTAGGATCTATTTTAACTGTTTTTACTGTTATTGTTTTTTTAATGTTATTGTTGCTGTTAGTTACAGTTCGTTATGTCTGTTCTACCGTGTTTATTCACCGGAATGCTCGTTACGCTGCACCATGGATAGTGAAAAGACTTTTTATTTGCCATGGCTTCACTTAGCAACTAAGCATCACCGCATACCGTGTCCCGCTTTAGTGCAGGTAACGCTTTTGTGACGTCATCATGAATAAGATCTATTGAAGCGGGTATTATCTAGATTTTATTAAATGTTTTGTAGAAATTCAGAATTAAATCATGATTTTTCATTATTCATTACATTTAACTTTTTAAGTTATTTAAGATTTTTTTCCTAAAAGATATCCAGCGATTGGCTACGTGATGTCACGCCCAACACTGAAGAAACATAAGGCATCCATGCGTAATCTGTTGTCCCATTATTTATATAAAAAGTAATATTATAAAATGATGTTATCATTATAATCATTATTGTTATTATCATAATAATAACAGTTAATATCAAATATAATAGTTATAATATTGATAACAAAAATATACATATATTTATATATATAGTCAGCTCATTCATGTGAAGTGAAAGAGCTTTATAACTTAGTTGCTTTCCGTTTTGCACTGCACAGGAGTTTTGGAAGTCCGAGACAAAGCAAATTAGACTTTAAGTTGTTTGTCGCAGCCGCCATATTTGATTTTTTTGCGACTGAAATTTCTTTTATACGTCGACCTTGTAGTTCGGTCGACCGACGACCATCTACATCACTTCCACATCTACTTCTACACTTTGTCCCCTAGCAATACCTCGTTCCTTGCTCATGAGCGCATGAGTGGGCTAAAAATACCATTAGTTCCACTAAAAACGATATTGGTCATCATAACAGTTACAATGATTAAGGTGCTGATGATGATAAGGTGCTGATGATGGTTTAGTTACCAATCGTTGATCAGACGATTTTAGAATTGAAATGGAGTACTTTTTGCAAATAAAGTTAGGGCGACCGTGACACCCTCAAGTAGTTTATCAATGCTGGGTATTTTAGATTTTATAGAAGGAACCCAACTGAAACGAGTACAAACTGTAAGAAGATAACACTGCCCTATTCCTTTATCTCTTCTCGCTGTATGGAGTAGTGAAGAAGCAAAACACGATCCTTTGCTTAGCGTTGCCGAAAAACTACTGAGTATGTTTAGAATGGTTGTAAGACCAGTGAATGAGTCTTAATATAGAAATATTAAACGAGCGTGGGAGTTCTATTCAGTACTAGAAACACGCGTGAATTTTTTAGTTTACGAAAGAAGTGTTTAGAGAAAAATGAGACACAGTTGAGTTTTTCTCGCACTTCCTTAGTAAACTCACATGTGTTTCTACTGATAAACAGAGCAAAAAGGGAAATTTATTATTTCTTTTATAAAATAAGCCACACTTGCAACCTATAAATCTCACAATGACGTACGCAAATACGCTCTTTTTACATTTAGAGTGGGTTCCCGCAGCCAATCGGAACGCGCGTTATGTTTTCTCTATCTTATAAGTGAAAACTTAGAAGTTTCAATAAGGGGCTGGATGAGTTTCAAGGACAAATCATTAGATATATGCTTTATCTTGCATACTTTATACCTTCTACTCGTGGTACTGCCTCGTAAACAATGTTCACCATCAATTTAGTTGTTGTATTAGAATCTGTCTTTAATGTCAATAAGATTTTGTTTCCAGTTGAGTAAACATATTCGGACTCGTATTTACCACTCGCCGAATAGCAGTATGTGAGTGCTAGCTTGCTTGAAGTGTCCGGACCATCATAAACAGCGAGAATGTCCCCGGTGCAGTTCTCATCCTTCTTCAAACTATAACCAGTAACCCGAAGCTTCACCATGCTATCACCCGCGGCTGTGAAGGCCATCGAGCAGTTCATGTTGGGATGTTCTTCAAGTAACGACCTGTTTTGAATTCCCTGAGTGGCTACGAGTTGTAATTCTGTTGTGCTGTTAGCAGTACACGCCCCTTCGGGATATAACAAAAACATTTTAAAGTGGAAGGAAAAATTCATGGCAAAAAAACAGTAAACGATATAACCTAAGGGAAGGGGATTAACGGTGATTAAATAAGGGAGCCACCTACACTCTCTCTATAATTATGTGAGTTCTAATATGAGGTACTTTAAGGCGGGAACTTTTACAGAACGTTAAATAGGAACTTTAAATTAATTTCATAGGAGTGGTTTAGAACAAAGTCAAGCACTTTCGAATTTGTTTCGAAAACATTGTTGACACAAAGTCAAAAAATATAAACAAAAAACCAAGCAGACTTAAAGATTGAATACATTTTAAACCTTGCTTTCAGCTAAATCTGTTACCTGCACATTCCTGGATGGCAAATATTGCTAAAACCACACAGCCTGTGAAAAGAAAAGATCAACAGTCATAACTTGGTTCGTGTTATTAAGGATCGCCCCGACGGCTCAATTAATGGCGGTTTGTTTAGGGTAGCTTTTAAATTTGTGGCCCTATGCGACCCAGGGCACTTAGGGAAGAAGTCAAAACAATGGTATTTTCAAGGAACCCAATTTTGTCGGGGGAGGTGGTGAGTGGCGGCACATACCCACTACCCACCCCTCCCACATTTTCAGAGCTCAATTTCTCAAAATCTGATTTAGGGGTATTGGTTGTTATTGTATTATGGACTTCTCTCTTAACAAAGAAGGCGTTGGTGCAAGCACTTTATCAATATCTATTTTATTGAACAAGATATTTGCTCCAGAAATTCAGCAATTTTGAAAAAAGGTGGTGGGTGGCGGCACATAATACCCCACCCCCTAAATTGGGTTCCTAGGAAGTACCGTCGTTTCGACCTTTTCCCTTACGTACGAGTGATGATCATATAGGGTACCTTTTAAATTTGTGGCCCTATGCGATTTACCGCCGACCCCCTAGCTATCCTGAAAAAAAACTATAGCTTTCAGTTTGTATTTTTAGGGTCATTTTAAAATGGAGAGGTAGTTTTTGTGGTTGAAAACTTTTATGCCTTGGTGTTTCTAAGGGTATTTGGGGGAATTTGCCGTCGTTCATACCTGCCCCTTCAACCCCAAAGGGGGGGAAAAAGTAGAGTGGGTCTCAGATAGCCCGCTACAAGGGGTTCACATAGCATTTCAAAAGATTAAGGCAAAGGCAGCCCAAGCTTGTAGCAAGACTGGTATAATTATTTCATAGTGTTTCCCGTACAATGTCTAATAAATTTAGTCAAAATTTTAAAACAGAAAATATTTCCAACAAAATTCACATACCTTGAGTTAATCTCATGTTTGTAGCTTATAAATATTTAGGGCGCGATTAGAGGTGTTTTCTACCGAATTTGGAGTTCGCAGCACTGATGGCCACTAATAGATTCGTGACAATCATCTATTATTTCAAGCTAGTTCATACTTAAAACATGTACTTGACTTTTTCAATTAAGGGCCCTGTTATTAGAGAGTAACGTCTGTGGTAAACCCTGCCGTTAACGGCGAATACTGTTAATAAATGAATAAATAAATTTGGTGCATTTCAGCGATTCTGAGAATTAAAGTTCGAACATTTTCCGAGGAAGCATGACAACCCCGCCCTCCCAGGGTTTGGTTGTATCACTGAACACTATCGCGTAAACCTTCGGGATTGATACTCATACTGTCACGGTAAATATTTTCTTCTAGTTACGCGTACGGGCCGACCCGTTATGAAAAGCTTGAAGAACTGATGACAGAGAAGTACAAAATATCACTGAACACTTACAGATACAAAATGGAAAAGCGAAAAGTTTAGTTGGTGAAGTTAATATTTAACTGCTTAAACAACGCTTTAAGAATTGTAATATTAATTAAATTTTTAATCAAGCGGCTAACGTCACTGGGTGGTTTTGTTTGTTTTTGAACAAGATAAAAAAAACAATACGAAATGGAAACCCATATTATGTTACCAAACGAAATAGCCACAGCCTGCCTTTGCCCGAGTTGGTATCCTCCTGAGGTTGTGTATAACACAACAATTTGCTTTTATAAACAACTTGCTTGATTTTAAAAAAAAAAATTGACTAACTGAAAACTGTAACTTTATGTATTGTGAGGCCACGCGAATGTTCAAGCATACATGTTAATATAATTGTTGCAAAGCGGTTGATGTACGACTAGTGCTCGAATATTGTTGTAATTTTGTGATAGTTCGCTTGGAGATGCAATAAATTTCTTCCTTACTTGAATATAACATTGTTAACATCAAGTACCGGCAGGTTAGCATACGATAAAAGACCAAAAGCGAATGAAAACTTTAAACGCAATCGCTTGCATCCTGTTCGTTTACATGTTAAACTGTGCCGCTTGATTTCTCAACGAGGTTCCTTTCGCTTTATTTAAACGCATCAAAGAAAAAAGCACAACACGACACTCACCGAAAACGAAAGTCCTTCCCTTTGGCATAAGCGGGGTCATTTTTATAACTTACTAAGCAGCCGGTCAGTGTCAGGTCATAACACTTTCTTCTTCGTTTATATATGGACTTTGCATTGGCCGGACCCAATCTCTGCGCGGCTCTCACTTATTTCGGTTACGCGATGTGTCAATCTCATTCTTGTGTTATAACTAGGAAACCGGAGAGAGAATGTGATGTGAATTAAAACAAACACGGTCCACTGATCAGGTTATGACGGAACTGATAGGACAATATTGTGGAACATTGGTCAAAATTACAAAACCTTTGACCCTTATCAAGTTTTCCATCGAAATAACAAAATCCTTGACGGATCTATTTCACCCGCTAGCTATTCGTAGAATTAATATTCATCGCTGTTTATTGCATTGCTTATTTCTATGTAACTTAAAATTTATTGTAGCGTCGACGTCTTGTTTGCAAAGTGTTTTAAACTTACATAAATCATTTTAACTTTCCTGCACTGCTTTTATATTCAGTTTGTTCTAGTGTTGTAGTAATTCGCGTCACTTTGACGAGGTGTTGCTAACTTGACGATGTTAGGGACTCGATTTAACATAAAATGGTACTACAGTGAACCACTCTCGATAAATAGCAATGAATTGTTTAACAAGTTCATAAATATCGATTAGTCACACTAGAATGCTTACAAAAGCGACATCTGATATCGCAGGTTTATGAGCAAACAAGCATGCTTCACTGGCTTTTTCATCTTAGAAACAATGTTTTACTATTTGATTGACAGCTGCCTGCTCTTTTTTAATTGCCAACTCTTTATTTGAAATTGTTGATATGACAAGGTTCTGTGTGAGAAATGTTCCTTATTCGTTCACTCTTGCTCCTAAAACAAATATAATAAATATTTTTTCGTCCAAAATTTGCATTAAAAAACGCATTAGTCGTCCTCACCAAAAAAAACCCTAGAAAATCTAGAAAAACGAAACAGAAAATTGCCGTTTCTAAGATTTTCTCCAAAAGGAAATGATGGAATAAATGATACATTGAACGCAGTTATAACTCAAATCAGAATATAAGGCGATGACGTGAGCCGCTTGCAGCAACATACCTAAATAGGGAAATTTTATCGCCATACATAAGAAAATACGTTACACATTTCAACCTTCTTCAAATATTTCGCAATCAACAACAGCAAAATTGCTAACTTCCAATCACAATGGATAGGACACCATGCAGCGGGATATAATGAACAGTATTGAAAAAAAATTGTTGTATCGTGACGACCCTTGTCAAAATGGATGCTCAAACCTATCTATGACTATTTTTTAACTCTCAGTTTGTTATAACTTGATCGGTGGCTTATCGGTTTGAAAAAGTGTTTGTATTTTTTACGTCAGCTGAGAAACCACGGCGAGTGTTAGGGCAGGTTATTGTCTTAACAAATTGCTTGCAAGTACAAACACGGGACAACACGTGTTCGTTTAATTCAGAACCAAACTCTACCTTTTAGGATTGCAAGTAGACATCATTCCCTATTTATTCTCAGTAACCCCATAAGTTTTGTTTTTCTATGACATTATCATTCCAAATGCTTTATACTAAACGTATCTTAAAGAAAAATAAACATTGTTTCTTGTTTGTATAAGGAGCACAAACGACTCTTCAAATTCGTCACACGAAAAGATGAATTTCTTGAAATAAACCCAACTCGTCGGTAGGGTAGGGATACCATCACTCAGCCATGAGCAAACACCTGTAAGGGTAGAAATAATCTTCCATAATAGCGGGTTTTCATTCGCTATTTTGAACTTGGCCGACCGCTCATAAATTTGCAATGTTATACTTACCAATGGCTGGGTATAAATATTTGATATTAAAAAAAGAAAACGTTTTGCACACTCGGCTAAGTTGTTTCTTCGTAACGAGTCGGTTGTACAATTGTAACCTCTTTGATTCGCTGCGTGTTAAAAAAATTACACTGCACTTTTAGGCTGGCAGCCATGCATTCGGTATGGCAGGCCTTCGACTGATTCGTTCTAGATTTAAACCAAAATCTAAACTAATTTTCTAGCGCTTGAAAGCAACACCTACCGTAGATAAAAACTGCGCAATCTTGTGTAAAATGTTCCTTCATCCTTTATAAGCTACTTGTCTTGTGAGTCGTAATCATATTATGATATCTGCCTTCCTTGAGTAAACACGCGAACAAACTTCTCTGTAAAGCACGCATACATTAAGAGAACATGAATAAACATGAGGATTAACTAACATCGTCACGCGATGCTAACTTGAAACAAGCATTGTGACTTATCGCCTCACCAGCGTAGCAGCAGATTAAAGCTACAATACCTCATCACCGTTGTCACTCCATGTTTTTTTTGGTTTTTTTTTTTTGGGAACCAATTATTTTCAGCTGAGGCTTGGCTGTTACTAAACTTTTCGGCGGTTTCAGCCCCAAATTAATCTTAAAACGTCATTTTTTTTCCTGCAGTTTCCAAACAGTGTAAGTGGGTTAGCTGCCCGAGACAATAAAAAAGCCAATTTGATTTCAATAAAATTTTCATGATTACTGATTAGTGCTCTTTTGGTGGTTTTAACTGGTAACCATGTTTTAATGCTGGGGATTAATAGAATAAACAATAATAAAAGGTCGATTCGTTTCTTTTTGAGCTGTTTGTGTTGACGTTATTGAACAAATCAAATAAGTATTTAAAAGTAATTCATTGAACAACTCAGACGTGTTGTTTCTGAATAAATTAATGATTTATGTCATGTTTAAAAAATGATAAACAAATTTATTTCGAAACCTTCGTTTCATCTTCAGTGCTCTGTCTTACAATTAACCAGGAGAACAAATTCAGAATAAAATGGACAAAACCATTAATGAACTAGCACTTGGCATTTGAACAATTGGTACAAATATTGCTGAAAATTAAAAGCCCGTATGAAAATGAAAAAGAAACACAAATGCCTCGTTTAAAAGCCTGTTCTCTGAGTTCCCTTGGTACTATTGTTTACGTTCTCTCGTGTTAAATTTTCCCGCAGCATACTGCAGAGTCCACTTTTCCAAGCACACAGGCTTGAAGCCAGGACGCTCGGTTACGCAAGATGGCGGATGGCTGTTTTCTGTGCTCTCTTCTTCTTCCTTTAGCAATTGCATACAATCTTCGATTTCTTGACAGCAGAAACACTCTGCAAAGTTCTGTTAAGTTTTGGTGTCGCATCTCCCGCATTTGCACCTACATAGCACGAAAGTAAAAAAAAATGTTTTAACTCGTAATCTGCAAAAGCTCGTAAAGGAAACAGCCATGGCGCTGAACAAAACATAAACTCACAACGAAATGATTGGAGTTTCGCCGCTTTTTCGCTTCTCCAGCTGCTTTTCTTCATCTTCTTTTTCTTTTCTCTCCGCTTTATACTTTTTAATCCAATCTTGACTTGTTACAGGCTCGTCCGCAGCATATGTGTCGGCGCCGCGGCCGATTTTTGCATGCTCCTCCACTTCAACAAAATCTGAATCTTCCGATGTATATTCGCGAGAAGAATAGGCGGAAGAGTGTTCTTCAAACTCGAAAAAATCAAGAAAAAGATCGTGAAATGGCTGCCATTAAACACCGAGAAAAAAACAACAAAGGAAACTTAACCAGATAAAAACCTAAATTTGCAGTATTTCGCATTGAGAAAGCTTGAACACATGTTGGGTCCCGAGAATGACGTCACTCTGACCCAGGACTTTTTTTGTGAACAGTACTGGGTCGTTCCTCGGCCTTCTAAACTTTAAAAGCAAAGAACGACATGACAGAGTGCTTTGATTAAAAAATATTATTACTATCGTTTTTCTCGATGCCAAAATCATCAGATGCAGCCGTTTTTATTGATATAATATATTATTTTTTTCAACAAAGGAATGTGGGTCTGATTGAAGTGTCTTAAAAGTGTTTTCTATTAATATTAAAAGAAGAGTTGTTTATTATGGAATTCGTTTTCTTTCGAATGTTTTTGCAAAAATTTGAAGTAGTTAGAAAGCATTTCAGCTTTCCGGTTGGAAACCTTTTGACATCACCGTTATATTTATTACGTTTGACTATTACACTTATAAGTTACTCTCCAAAGGTTTTTTAAAACAAAATTATGTTTTTGATCACTTCTTAACCGGGAAGATTTTAAGAACATGAAAAAGAAAACATTTTCCAACCCTTTAATATTTACAAATTGACATCTATACTCTTCACATGTTCAAGTGAATTGCTGCATATGTCCACACATTTTGGTTGGCGGCTTTTTAAAAGATTTCCTGGTTATTCATATATGTACACTCATAGCTGGCGTCATATTTCTTAATGCAAAAATAGGTTTTATCCGTTAACATTAACATGAGCTTAATTTCTTTTTCATAATGAGTAGTTTTTGGGCTGATGGCAAAAAGAAAATTCTGATAAATTATTAGCTACTTTCGTTTGATACCATTTAAGAAGCAAGGATGTGCCTTCGGGCCGCGGGTATAGGTTATACGATTTAAAAATCTGTGGGTAACGCGGTATTGATTTCACTGCTCCTGAATTTTCAATTATCGAACAATGACCAAACCATACAAAATTGCTGAGCATTGCATTCACCAATCGCCTCTCTTTTAAAGCCGCCGCGCATTCAAGCTCCCAGTTTAGCAAAGTCTTACTCTAAATTTTGTCTTAAGCAATTTACCTAGGTGCGCGTTTACGCGCTCCATCTGCGCCGTTGAAATCATAGATAACGTCTTTGTTCAAAACCCCAGTAGTAGTCTTCACACGCAAATCTTGTTTTTTTTAATTCTTTTTTTAGATTTCGTTGACGTTTTTCATTCGAAAGTAGCAACAAAGCTAAAACTGCGAGGAATCCAGCCGAAGGTCAAACACTTAGTTGTTTTACTGGCTTTTAACCGCAAATTCACTCCAGCTATTGTATGCTGAAGTTACTAGTCATCTAGTATTGATACAGTGCCAAGATTTTTGTTTTGCTTTGCTTCAAATGACTAGCTTTTGAAGTGCTTTGAATTTTGTATTAGCATCAAATGGATTTGTTTTAAGCCTTCGAAGAACTATCACAAAAAGTTGAAAAAGAACGTTGTGTTCTCTCAAGACAGCGAAAACTATCATGTATCTTTTGTAATCAGCTATAAAGTCAGTTACTGTTTTATACATATAGAGCCGTTGTTAGCACGTAAGCCCCCTTAAACTTACGGCAGAGTGATTCGCAAAACAACCCCTTTTTCAGTTGATCACAAAGGGACTTTACTTACTCACGAACAACCCGACAGGGAGCTTTAACAACTTTCACATGATGTTTCAAGCAAACCAAGACACTCGGGCTTTCCATGGGTTGAAGTGGGGTTACATTACTTTCTGCTGGAGTGAAAGAAATAATTGGTGAATCAAATTAACAAAGACATTGAATTTGTTGAAGCTATTGAGTAATATCTCAAGGTTGCGCAATTCAGCATTGCGAGAACTTTAGTATATTCTTCAGGTTACGGCCCGGGGTTAGGGGTACTTGAAAAAAGTTTGGGTAGGGGGTGCCGCCAAAGCTTTAAAACTATGACCCTACTTTTGATATGAGTTTTAGTTTTGTATACTCTGTTTATGGTTATTGTACACTTGTTTAATAAACAAATATTCATGGCTATCAAGTCTACAAATTCTTGATGTGCACTCAATCTCTAAAGACGTCAAAGACAAAAGACGAAGCGGCCATGTTGGAGCTCAAACAAAAGAAACCATCAAAACTATTATTATATGACGTCAGGTGCACATTATGTTCATGAACATTCCTGTCAAGCACCTAACTTCCAACTTTCGTAAAGTGCCGTCTTTGCCTTCTCAAACATCTCGATGAATGACGAATTTTGAAATCTATGAAATGGCGACTTGAAAAACCCAAAATATGTGCACAGATTTCACCCGAAACAGAAAACTCGAGACTGCGCAGATGCGCCAGAACTGACTTTTGGGAATGTTCTGAGTTTTGAGGATGAACTGCATTTTGATACTGGGGCTCTTCCAGAGGAAGCCCGAGTAGATGTTTTTTTCTTCCTTTTCAATTTTTGCACTAAGGAGTAGATTAAACCAACATAATTCACCTTTTCATCAGTTAAATAACTTCATGGTCCTAATTAAAATCGTTGTTTAGTTATTATAGTTAGTGTTTTTGGTTTATTACAACATTCTATATAGTTTTGATCATAAGAGTTAAGTTAAAACTGTCAATAAAGTAATGGAAGAAATATTCCCCGAATGCTATTGAAAGTGAAGTGCGAACCCTCTAGGTTAAAGCCAAAACATTTTTTAACTGCTTTCCGCTCCTGACCATTGAGCAACTGAAATATTTCAATATGTAAAATTGTGGTCATGGTTATTTTAGTGATTTGGACAGACTTTGACATCTTTATAATATTGAAAGACGATTTTTTAAATTAAATAATCTATTTGTAACAAGGCCACTCGACAATTCTAGTACAGAAAATATTTTGTTGAACCATAATTGTAGGTTCACCTTTTACATCATGGAAAAGCACATTCTGTTTCATATATTGAAAATACGTTTTTTATAGTAACAAGTTAACATTTTCTAGAGATCTCTGAGTTTTCAGTAGAAACTGGTGTATGACACATCTCGAGCGTCAAGGGATTCTCACAGCTTTTGAGTGATGACGGGGAGGGAACGCTACCGTCTTTTATTCCTCTCGGTGTTGCGGTCTTACATGATGTTACGCTAAGTTCGGTGTGCCTTACGGCCTGAAGAACTCATAGAGACTGTTCTCTCTCTTTCTTCTTGTGTTACTATATTATCAATAACAACATGCATCACAAGATGTCAACTTTTATTGTTCACAATTGAACGTTGTAGATAGCAATCTTGTTATTTTTGTACTCTTAACAATATTATCTATACACAAAATTGTGTATACGGGAAATTATATCTGCGTTTAAACTGCCTTAATGCCGGACCAACGGTGCCAACTAATAAACATATTGCGATTAACAGAAGCCTAAATTATGTTATCTCAGTTCACCATTTTCTAAGTTGCAGATATTCCTACTTTTGAATATTAATGAAAACATAATGAAATGAGTATTACTATTAGGATTAAGATAAATGATCGATAACTTAGCCAGCTTGCAACACAACGCTGCTGTGTACCGAGTACGCTAAGAAGCGTTGTTGCGCGTCTTTTAATGTAATCCCCTCGGAAAAATTTTGTAAAAAGAAAACAACAAAAACAAATCTGCCCCCGTAGCAGAATTCCAGTCTGCTTCGTTCAAGAGTGTACACTTTTTTGCCGTAGGAGCAAAACGGGATTTTACTTACATTCGGCAATGCTTCCCTTTTACCATGAACTGGGTACTACCTGTTTTATTAACATTACGTAACGTTCTTCTGTAAGCGAACGTTTGTCAGGTGCTGGAGAAAAAAAGATAAATTTTTGACACGACTGACAATTTAAAAACTTAATGAAATATAAAATATAATATAATAAATATATAAACTTAATGAAATATAAAAAATAAACTAAAAGCTTTAATGTATTAGTTTCATAGGTTTACTGCAAATAAAAAGTTACTTCAAGTAAAGAAATTAATGTGTTTTTACTATCAAAATAGAATAGATCTGAATTTTGCGACTATTTACTACGTTTCCGTTCCGGGTTTTAGTGGTTTGTTAGAATAGGTTTTGTTCCATGGTTTGCAGGGATAGTAATTTGGTACCGTTGACCAAAACTCAAATAAAGAAGCCATTAGGTACTAAGAAACTTTCTGGATTTTAACGTTGACTTGATAGTGATTATGAAGTGTCGTGTCGTGTCAAATACTGTAGATGTTCTTTCTGACACATGACCCAAGCAACTTCCTTCTTGGTAAAAGAGCTCTTCAGCTCGTGGTTAATGTTCTTCCACCAAGGGTTGGTATTGTAAAAAGTCGCGTGCCACTCGTTCCTTGGAGTTTCGATGCACACCGTCGCAGAGCCGGTACTTCAAATGTTTTAGCTGAGGTTTTTGTATCTCCACTTGTGTTGTAATTTCTTACGTCAAGAGTATGTACCATGTTTCGAAACTGAATGTTGTTTGTTTGGAAAACCCCTAATTTAAAACTTAAAATAAACAAAACAATGTTTTCTCTGAATGTAAAAACGGCTTGCTTAGATTTTATTTTATCGTCAACTTGGTTGTATCACTGGAGGTGATAAGTGTGAAGGTGCTTTATTTATGTTGAAATGAAATCCAGATATCGGAAAATACCTCAATGCAAGAAAAAATGATGGGTTAACCGCTTGGGTTTTCTATACAACGCACACACTTAAATAGGATTGACAGTTTTACAATGAGGTTAAATTTAGAATATTTTTGCTATATAAGAAGGACAACTTTCAGGGAAAAGACAGTTCTGGTCTGAGCTACACGAAGCCCACAGCAAATAGTTCAGTTGCGAGCACAACCCGTCAGAATGAACCTTTGTTGTCAAGAACTGATCTCTACTCTGCTGCTGTTATTGAGTGTAAATCTTCTTGTTGAAGGTAAAACTTGCAAGGATTTTCAAAATTGGTACTGTTTTTTTGTTTTATATTGTACTTGTAATTACCTCGTGTACCTTGCACAACAAATTTGACTATAAAGATTATCCTCTAATATGAAACATTGCTTATATATTGCATTTAATTCTTGTGGAAGCTTGAAATGGCAGTGTACAGTATCTCAAAGCATTGATTTGTCTTAACTCATGGCTAGAAAAACGCTTTGCCGTGTCTTTACGCACATGAGGTAGTCCGACAAAAACTTAAAGGGAAACTTTGTTCGTCCGGTAGTTGAGAACATAGTATACGGTGATTCTAGAGTGAATAATGTTAACTAAAATGCTCACTATTCATCAACATGAAACTTCAAGAAATGGCAGCTTGAAACGGCAGTGTACAGTATCTTAAAGCATTGATTTGTCTTATCTCATGGCTAGGAAAATGCTTTGCCGTATCTTAACGCACATGAGGTAGTCCGACAAAAACTTAAAGGGAAACTTTGTTCGTCCGGTAGTTAGTACATAGTACACAGTATACGGCGATTCCAGAGTGAACAATGTTAACTAAAATGCTCACTATTCATCAACATGTAATTCCAAGAAGCATCACGTGAGCTGTTTGCTTGTTATGCATGCAAGGTTGCAATGTACAATAGAATCGAAATAGTATTTATGTATACTGTAGGGGAGAATACATCACATAATAAATGAAAATTGAGCCAAGTGCTTCTTTTCATCTTCTATACCTCGAGTTATTTCCTACTTAGGTCGCCCTGCGAGTGACGAGGAAAACCTTTTGCTTGAAAGAAACAAGCGCCAAGTTAACAGTAAGTTTTTCAGAGCTACGTCAACCATATTTGTATATAATCATGATTGTCCCCAACAATCGGCCGGCCCAAAGAACATACACAATTGTTTTCAAGTTGTCAAGCAGTACTTTGGGTTTTGTATTAGCAAATGTCCAATAATAATTTTGCAGATTGTGCATTAGTGCAAAACCAAATGCATCAGTTAACGCACCAATCACATGTTAGGAAAATATGATTTCATACTATAACACGTGGAACGAACTTACGAAGATGTACAATTCCCATTGAAAAAGAACCGCCGAAGTGTTGTAATCACAAGGCTCAATTTTCACACAAAGAACAGGACAACAATATCATTTTAAGGAAAAGAACAACATTTTTTAAACAAAACATGTTTCGGTCATGTCTCTGACCTTCTTCAGTTGTGACTGGAACTAAAATTTACATACAGTTACGGAGAAAATTCAAATCTAGTTCCATTTTCCTTGATTATAGAGAACTTTTCTCTAGCTTGCGGAGGTCGCCAATTGTTAAAAATCCTTCATATTTGTCTGCAATGTCGTGAATCAGGTTATCAAAAGGACGTATGAGAAGCAGACTTGTAATGCATTTAAGGAAAAGAACAACATTTTTAAACAAAACATGTTTCGGTCATGTATCTGACCTTCTTCAGTTGTGACTGGAACTAAAATTTACATATTCATGTTCATGTCTCTGACCTTCTTCAGTTGTGACTGGAACTATAATTTACATATAGTTAATTTTAACCGTCACAATTTGACCTCCCGCCCCCCTTTCTCTAACACCATCCAACCTCCTACCCTATCGAACGCACTCTCCAAATTTCCAATTGTTACTAGTTGTAACTATTAATGATAAATCGTACGCATAAATGGCGTTGATTTAAACTCTTTTGTCTACATTCAAACCAGCGCAACTATAGCCTCGTTTTTGCGTAACATATTCTTTTAAAATGTTAACTCAAGAACGAGGCTAGTTGTGCTAATTTGAATGTAGAAAAAAGAATATTTAAATCGCCGCCACTTATGGGTCTATGAAGTCTTTGCTTCAAAATCTGTCACAGAGCAACATTTATTTCATTTTGAAATGAAAGATCTTTAGGTTGTCGATCTACTGAAACTTGACTTGTATCTAACTAGAAAACTCACAGTTAGTTTAGACAATAGACAATTCCAAAATGTCCTACTTTACTATGATCAGAAATCTTTCTCACTCCATTTGTATTTGTAGCTATGTTTAGTGTTATCATGATGATTTTGTGATACTTAAATTTTGTAATATGTGAACGTGTAAACACATTGTGAGATAACTTTATAATATACAGATAAAACTGTGAAATGTGAATAAAGATCTGATTCTGATTCTAAGCCTCTTGACTTTATAACAAAGATCGACCTGTATTCACGCCATGGACCCCCTGGTCAACCTGTGACAAAACATGCAACGTGGGAAGACGTTTCCGAACAAGAGAATGTATCAATAAAGACTTGTGTACACCAGGAACCGTAGTTGGCGAGGTTCAAATTTGCAATACTCAGAAATGTCCAGGTATACTATCCCCTTTATCTTGTCCCAAACAAACAATTCAATCTCGTATATGTTAACTGTGTTTTAATTTCAACCCCTGGTTTAGTTTTTAACCAGTTTGCTGTTTGTAGATTGCTTTCATTTTCTGTACTAGTTTGAATTTGAACACAAAATTAGTTGCGCATTAGGAAATCTTGGACCCAATAAGAATTAATAACAACAGATATGGGTGAAAATTCTATCAAATTGCAGGTTCATAGATCATTTAAGTTTCGGTTAGGTCTGGAAAAAAAATTAGATGGCTGTGTGTAGGGGGTAGTGCAGAGGGTCTAATATAACCATTTTTTGCTTACAATTATTTCTTTTATCGTGAAAGGAAAATTCTGTCGATCAGTTTCTTCGTTGGTGTATACTAAAGAACTTATCCTATTTCTG
>JAOBAT010010669.1:0-10291 GCA_026413305.1 Hydrozoanthus tunicans | reverse complement strand
TGTCTCTTCTACTAACTGAGGGCAACTCTTACTGAACATTACTGTGAGCCGCATGTAGCGGACTATCTAAGACCCTCGATACCAGAGTCATCTGTAAATCATTGTAAATCGCCTTTAATCATATCCACATGGAAAAGAGCGCTATTTAAATGCTAAACATAATTATTATTATTATTATTATTATCATTATTATTATTATTATTATTATTATTATTATTATTATTATCGTTATTATTATTAAAATGATCGACTAACTTTCTGACAAAGATGTTTGCAGCAATGACGTTTCTGAGTGAAATGCAAATTAAGAACTTAAGTTCTTGTTCACTTTACGGCAGTGTCCATCTACTTAGCATGATTTTCGAATTTAAGATACAAAGTACTCGTGTCCTGATTACCATTTACCATCTATAAGAACCAAGTCAAGTGGCCAAGCTCCCCACGAGTTTCTGTAGCTCAAAACGCGGATGGTCTGACTAATAATTAATGTATCAGTTCCTGTAGCACATAAGGTAAGGAGGTCTGACTGGTAACCATTTTACCAGTTCCTGTAGCACAGTAGGCAAGAAAGTCTAACCGGTAATCAGGATACCAGTTCCTGTAGCATAGTAGGTAAGAAGGTCTGACTGGTAACCATTTTACCAGTTCCTGTAGCACAGTAGGCAAGAAAGTCTAACTGGTAATCAGGATACCAGTTCCTGTAGCACAGTAGGTAAGAAGGTCTGACTGAAAACCATTTTACCAGTTCCTGTAGCACATAAGGTAAGCAAGTCTAACTGGTAATTAGGATACCAGTTCCTGTAGTACATAAGGTAAGCAAGTCTAACTGGTAATCAGGATACCATTCCTGTAGCACAGTAGGTAAGAAAGTCAAAGTGGTAATCAGGTACCATTCCTGTACTACAGTAGGTAAGAAGGTCTAACTGGTAACCATTTTACCAGTTCCTATAGCGCAGTAGGCAAAACGGTCAAGGTGGTAATCAGGATACCAGTTCCTATAGCACAGTTGGTTAGAGTAAACGACCAAGAAAGCGCCACTGGTTCAGTCTAGGTCTATGCTGTTTCTTGTGTTTAAGCTTGTACATACCGGTGTTCACTTAAAATGTATAAACATAGTATTAAATTGTTCAAATTAATACTGCAGTACCTGAAGATACATTTTGCGGTCTTCATCTACGGATGAAAGCGTCTGTTCTGATTCCTGCAAAGAAAGAAAGAAAACAATTAGTAATTTCTTGCTTAACCTTTGACTTTAAAATATTTCAACTGCACACGAAACGCGATGACATTTTCTCGAACTTTTCAAGAAGATCCGGACCTAATCTTGAAT
Organism: Hydrozoanthus tunicans; assembly: GCA_026413305.1. Taxonomy (NCBI): domain Eukaryota; kingdom Metazoa; phylum Cnidaria; class Anthozoa; order Zoantharia; family Hydrozoanthidae; genus Hydrozoanthus; species Hydrozoanthus tunicans. The sequence continues at coordinate 8,961 of JAOBAT010010669.1, read as the reverse complement.
GCACACTGGCTGTCAAAGCTAAACTGCATAACAAACCTTGTTTTCCTAAAAAAATAAGCTCTTCTACACACTTTCAATAGAAAAACATTGGCAACATGTGGAAAAGGATCCTCAAATGCTTGTTTCATCTTTAGGAACTTGAAGTCAAGTGAAGGCTTCAAAATATTGAAACTTGGTTACTCTCGTTATACTCCTACACGATTCCCATTAGCAATAAAGTATGGTAAGATTAGAAAGTAGAGCCTAAGGTAAGATTTGCAAAATATAAGGTTAAAATTAGTACTTTTTAATTCAGATCTAAATTACAAGAATTGCACATTCTAAGCAATGACCATGTACTGTAACTTTTCTTGATCTCCAAAAATCCCACTAACTTTGTTGCCTATTAGAAGTGTACAATTTATCTTATCTTTACAAAACAATTAACGCTCACGCAGGATTACTCAGTGTTCTAGCCAGCTAAAAGAAATGACGGGGTTCCTAGTTGCAGAACATAACAGCTGTTTATTGGTATCATCATTCTGATTGGGCAGTTGCAAGCAGTACGACAACAAGCACTGAAATCACTGACTTTTGGTTCAGTGTTACATTAATTCAAGGGATTGTTCATAGTGCTCAGGAATTTGAAAAAATTAAAAAATCTACATTTTGACTACAATGATAACAAAACTGAGGCTCTGAAAACAACAGGGAGCTGGATAAAACGACAAGGGGCTAGGAAAAACGACAGTGTGCTGCGCCTTTTCGTTTTGGCCAGGCTAGAACCTTGAACACTAATTAGAACAGACATCTAGAGTAAATACAAACTTGATCCTAGTGGTGAGCATCAGTAAGTTTACCTGCTGTGTCTCCTGTCCTCTACATTTTGACTACAATGATAGTAAAACTGAAGCTCTGAAAACAACAGGGAGCTGGATAAAACGACAAGGGGCCAGGAAAAAACGACAGTGTGATGCGCCTTTTCGTTTTGGCCTAGCTAGAACCTTGAATACTAATTAGAACAGACATCTAGAGTAAATACAAACTTGATTCTAGTGGTGTGCATCAGTTAAGTTTACCTGCTGGGTCTCCCGTTGTACTGCAGCCGTTATCTTTAGCTTTGTCCTTTTACTGGAGAAGTTCATGTTTAAAGAATATGTACACTGGGTGGCATCCTCCTCCTGTAACCAAATCGATCATTTTTCTCAATGATCTAGTACAGCAACTACATAAAATGAGACCATTTGCAGCACGTGCTGTACCAAGCGGTTCTTGAACCATTTCATTTCAGCAGCCACCCATATAAACAATAAACTCTGTTTTTGATCGTATTTATGAATTTTGTTCAGTGGAGGTGAGATAAACCCTTAAACAAAAACTGAAAGCTTGTTGCGACAAGGACGCTTTAAAATGCATTTTTTACTATTCATGTAATTTCTTCAGTTCTTAACATAAGCTAGGATGAAAATGAAAATTACTTGTCAATGATTCTTCAGTGCACCTAATCGATTACTACTTGAGTACTAAGTAGTTCGATAATACCTTCTTAGAACCACTTGCATTTGTTGAATATAGAAATAAAAACTGAGCGAGACTGTCATATTCGGGTCTTAATTTCAAACAAGTCAGGCACTGACTTCGGAAATTCATGAACAAAGAACACTCAGGATCAAGTTTGGTAATTAAAGGGTTAAAGTCATTTTTTGAAATTTCGGGTATCATCATCATCACTAATACTTTTATCATCTATATTTGTTATTATTACTATTATTGTTATCATTATTATTATTATTATTATTATTATTATCATTATCATTATAAATAATAAATTTTCATTACAGTCACTTGTCATTATAATGCCTTTTCAAGTTACTTGTTCTATTACTGTTCGGACTGAAAAAGATGACACTTCTTTATTACACTATGAACCTTGAACATGTTTTCTGTGTTGGGAGTTGATTTAGGATTCGTCATGGTAGAAAGCAGACTCGTGGCTTGGATGTGAACCAAACTATAACAAACGTTCAAAGGTGTACACTGTCTATTACAACACTAATAGGAAAGACAAAAAAAGTCGAGCACGAGCAAGGATTCTGCATGCAGCGTTACCTTCGATTTCTCGAGTAGTTTCGCATCTACAAGTGACTTAAGAGTTCTTGCAAGCTCTTTGTCCACAAGTTGTGTTGACTCACTGATATCACTGAAACCAGAAGGCAAATGTAAGTATAACGTTTAGAACATTACAAACTTCGCATAAAATAATTTGAATTTTCCAATTTGGCACAACTTTTTTTAAAGTACTTATAAAGGTTTTTAAAACTATTTAGATGGTATTTACATATCTTTGCATTGGAGGATTAGTTTAGTCTGCTGTATCAAATAAAAATGTTTATATGTTCAAATTTCTGAAATCATCTGGGGTTAAATAGTGTTAAATTCTGTTATTAGCTCTTCATCTTTATGAAATGGAGCTGGTACTGGTTCTTTTCTTTTTTTATGGCAAGGATTGGCAACCTGTTACTTTTCTTACACATTGTGTAGTAGAAACGAAAGACTTTTCACAATTACAATCATTTTCCTTTTATACCAAAAACTATTAACCATCATCATAAATATCATTATAGTTGTCAGCATTAACAATTGTCACTGTGATCATTAAGCATCATCACTGACGTTTCTGATACCACTTACCTAACAGATATACTTGTCCTCTCATTGAAAAGAAGAAGTATTGCCATCTGGTAAGTCGTCACAGTAATGAAATAGGGTCTTTTTAAGTATGACACTCGAACTTCACCTGTATAACATGAAAATTAGATGTGTTACCGCATCAGAGTAAAAGATGTTCAAACCATTATTTTGACAGGTTTCGTACATCTTCAGATTTTTAAAAATCTTTCCATGGCTTATCTTTTGCATTATCCAAGACTTTTCAAGGGCTCTTTAAACCCAGAACGAAAATAATATTGTTCACAATCACCTGTTTAAACAACTTTTTAATAGTTAATGTCGCGAAAATTCGTATTCATAAAGCTTAATATAATAACGACATGCTAGAACTAAGGCCAAAATATTTAAATGTTACTTGAAATGATTAGAATGGAAGCAATTAGCGAATTTAGTGTTTTCAGTAAAATTCTATGAAATTTTCCAGGGCTTAATAAAAAACTTCCAGGGCTTTTCCAGGGGTTTCCGGGGCTTAAACATTTTTCAAGGGTTTTCGAGGATTTCCAGGGCCCGTACAAACCCTGTTATGATCAACAAGACAAATTTACTACAAATTCTGAAAAAACACGTCGAACATTGGAGCTTCATTAAATGGCACTACACGATAAGAGTTATGCGCACTACAATAGTAATAATAACAATAACTTTAACAACAAAAAATAATATCAAAAACAATAATAATAGTAATAATAATAACAACAACAACAACAACAACAACAATAACAACTACGCGTATGAGTGCTTACATTTTCGGTAAAACGATCTGAACCCATAAATGAAGGAATTAGTGTTAAAGGCCCCAAGTGACATGAATCGAAAAAACATACTAAGCGGGTAATTTTTACGTCAAGCTCTCTCCTCAAGGTTATCCAAAATGTCTATTGATTTTTTTTTTGAAACTCTTACTAAAAATCAAGCATCGAAATTGAGTTTTCCAGTCCCAGTCAGGTATTAACACCAAACTTATCCTCGCACAACGCATACATAATAATTTGCTATTGAGAAACTGAGAATCGTTCAAACAAAGCAAAAAACTGATGATGAAAAAGTAAATTCTCACAAACTTTTTCCATGAAAATTATTAGCTCCAGATAGGAGAATTTATCAATACAACTGGGACTTAAAGAGCTAAGACATGTGATAAAATGCGGAATAAAATTGAGTGAGTTTGCGCATTTACCCAACACAGTCTCTTCGACTAAAGTGACTAGCAAGTCTTTCTTATATCTTAATAAATAATATTACATCTTAATAACCAAGTACGATGTTTGTCCGGGGAAATATTTGCCAGAGGTCTTTCGAAAGACCGAGAGCAAACTATTATTACCTCAGTCGACAGATCAAGCAAACAAAGTTATTAAGGTATTTATTCCATGGCATTGCATATCTACCACCAGGATTCGTCCGCTTTTCTCAAAGCAAAATTTAAAGACTTTTTTAGGACTTTTTAAGGTATGATTATTGGTTTTCCGAGTACCTAAACCATGGGACATCAACCACCAGAACTGACCTAAAACATGACTTTTTACGATATTGATTTTCCTTGACACAGTTACGTTTTAGTTGTTGTTAATCACGGACCTGACACTAAAGTCTATAGAACTGCAAAGATTTGATTTGGCATTTCGTAAGCAGAACTACTGCTGTGCACTTTTTTTGACAACATAACAGTGTAGTCTTCATTCAAACTCAACAAACAGTTTGTTTGAAAGCTAAGTACATGACTCGTGATTCAAACAAAATGCCAACTTCAGTGAAAAAGCAAAAATTTAAGGACTTTTTAAGGACCATGGCTGAGTTTTGTAAAATTTAAGGACTTTTGAGGCCTCGAATTTGGAAAGTAAAAATTAAGGATTTTTAAGGTTTTTATGGACCTGGACGAACCCTGTACCACATCAGTTTATCTTACAGAATCTAATATCAAATTGTGCAGACTGATAAAATCTTACCATTTGAGAGATGCTGGAGCCAAGTCAGTTTCCGTCCATTAAATTTCACATTATAAAATTGTTCAAACTGCAATGAAATCGATGATAGTCAAGATACAACTTAAAAATCAAATATCAGTGATAATTAATTATTGTATAATAATAATAATAATAATGAATTATTTATAGAGCGCTTAATCTAAGCTCTAAGCGCTTGACAAGAAAGGTAAAAACGTAACTATGATAATGATAATAATGATAAAAAATAATGATAAAAAATAATGATAATAACAATAATAAATATATAATGAATAATGAAAACAAACAATATAAATAGCCATTAATTAAGATCGAAAGCAGATATAAAAAGCCATGTCTTGATACTTGTTTTTAAGGTATTTAAGCTATTAATAAAACGGAAATCGTTTGGGAGGGAGTTCCATAGTTTAGGGGCAGCAACAGAAAAGCATCCAATGCTGTATATTTCATGTTTATAAGTTGTAGAATATCAGTTACAACAATAACTCCCAGATTTAATAAAACGAATTTCTTACCATTTGAACTGATTTGACAAGCTGTGGCGGAATTATCAGAGGAGACACTGAAGTTTGTCCTAAAGGCCATGCACCAGACTGCAAAAGAACAAAATCCCCAATGAACCATGAGACAAGAACTCTGCTGGCTACCTAGCTAACACAATTGCCTAAATCTGACAAGCAAGAAAACCTGGGTTCATTCCTAGCCAAACCTCTTAAAAAGGAAAGATACCGCCTTTGGTCTAACAACGTGATCATTACCTTAATATATTACTAACAGTTTCTAACGGAAAGTGAAGTGCTGCAAGCTGAAATCCTTTCATCTGTTTTCTTGAGGTTAACTGTGTTAAATGTCAGTTTGTTTGTTCGTGGAAGTATTCATCAAAGTGACCTACATTTTAGCGAGATATCTAGAGGAAAGCAACATGGTTTTACAAGTTTTTCAGTTCAGATACTTCATTAGGCAATTGGCCTTATATCGCTGCCTCGTTGATGGACCTGCTGTATTCACAGCTGTTATCAAAACATAAACGTACCCGATAAGGTAAAAAGTCGACAACCCACAACATTTCAAAGGATTTTTTTAGATACAACTCAGAGCAAACGAATTTGCATAAAATGAGTTAACCTTGATGGGCGAGTGATTCGATTTGGTTGGATCAATTGTTATCATTGGAACCGAAAAATGAAATCCTAACATGATCAGCTTGATGAATACTTGCAATATCAATTAAATGGGCGATTGAAGTTATTTGGAACTACCTCGCTTTCTCACAATTTCAGAGCAAAAACTCCCTACTGCAAACTCACTTCTCTTCCAAAAGCATAAGGCTACCGCTGACCAATGAAGCGCTTGTTTACAAAATTATCTACGGCCAGCAGGCCAGTCTGCCAGCCAGCCAATCCACAGACGGCATTTTAAACTCGTGCCCAAACCTACCAAGGTCTATCACGACTTCTATCACGACTTCTACAAAGTCAGTTGCTGATGAAACTATTACAGTAGACTATCAAATTGGAAATGACGTTCTTAAATATACTGAATGAAACTGAATGCTACAGCCGATGCACAGAACTGTCTTTTTAACTCGTGCCCAATCCTACCAAGGTCTGTCGCGATTCAGTCCTTCTACAAAGTCAGTTGTTGATAAAAACATTACAGTAGACAATCAAAGTGGAAATGACGTTCCTGAATATACTGGATGAAACTGAATGACACTGAATGATATTGAACGATACTGAATGATATTGAATGTTACTGAAAGTTATTGAATGTTACTATAGACCACAAAAACAACTCACCTGAAGGACCAGCAGTGAGAAGCTTTGTCCCAGGTCTATTCCACTTCTTGTAAGGAAGTCGTTAAAGCTAGAGTTTAAGTCAGCACTAATGCTCATATCCGTGAACATGCGGTGAAGTCTGTTTGTGTACTCATAGCCGCATGCATGCTAAAACAGAGAAACCATCCCAACATAACAAATTAGTACTACACAGAAAAACAGAATAATCAAGAACAAAATCTTGCTTTTTTACATGGGATGGAGAATATTCAAGTTTTATTGATTAAACGATCCTACTCGGCTACCTTGGCAACTTATTGCAGGTTATCCCCAAACAGGTGTAGGTACCAATTTGTATAAAAGCCTGTGGTGCAGCCAGGAAGCACGATATGTTGACGTCAGTGTGTTTGTAAATCGATTGTGACACAGCTCAGTTCACTAGATTAAGTAAGAAAATCAGTCTCACTTGAAAATGATATATAAATAGTGGTTCAGCAAGTGTTTCTTTTTTATGCGAGCTGAGAACGGAAGGAAGTTGATTTTTTTCTCGCACAGGTCAGTGTAGCTTCCCTTCCATCCACTTTTCCACCAAGTATCGTTATTATTGTATTAGATTACTGCTGAGTTGGCAGTTTAGGTGCACAAGCCGGGTTGTAATTTTCGTGCCTTGATGGCACAACTGTCAGGGTTGCTCTGGGCAGTTTTATACGATTTTTACATGTGATGGGTAAAGGTAAGGTGTATAGTTGTGCTTGACATAATTTGGCATAAGACAATGGCACCACTCAACCGTGCAATATTAATTGAGAATAACCAAGGGTTTATAGTACGTCTCAGAAAGGTGCTTCTCTCAAAATGGTAACCACAAAATGTACCTGTTCTGTTCCCAGATAACTACTTCCAAAAGAAGGAAGAAAAAGATGCTGAAAACCTACAAATTTCAGATCATTTCCAGTTCATGGGAAACGACTTACTTCCCCCCTCACCTAACATAAAGCTGAAGCAGACCTTGACTTAATTTAGTTTTTACCTACACAAGTCCCTTCATCCCTTCAAAACATGACGTACAAGCCAAAGAAAGCTGTAGATTGCAAATGTCACCAATTCAATAACATTTAGTAGCGTATAACTACAAACCTTCAGCTTGCTAATCATGCTTTCCTCCGCATCCATTGATATTGACAGGTTGTGTATTAACCTTTTAGCCAGCATTTTCGAGTAAAACTATCGGAAAAGAGAATGGCAATACAGTGTAAATTGGGAATATGAAACTCTTGATGGGTATCCCATGAGTTCCCACCTTAATGATTTTGTTATCTTGATAGGGATCCCATGGAATCCCACCCTAATGGTTCCATTATCTTGATAGGAATACCATGGATTTCCCACCTTAATGATTCCATTGTTTTGATACGGATCCAACGGATTCCCATCTTAATAATTCTATTATCTTAATAGGAATCTCATTAATTTCAATATTAATGATTCCATTTTCGATGGGGATCCCGTGGATTCCCACCTTAATGATTCTATTATCTTGATAGAGATTCCATGGGTTTCAATCTTAATGATTCTGTCATCATGATAGGGACCACATGGATTTCAATCTTAATGATTTCATTATCTTGATTGGGTCCCCATGGATTCACACTCTAATGATTCTATTACTTTCCTATGACACTTCAGAGTTGAAACTTCAAATCCCAGCCCCAATAAGCCAGTTCGGAGTTTCAGAAACACAAGAGCGCGTCGGGATAAAATGAAATATTCATCAAACTTAAGAAATGAATAATAATGAATTCGCATCCCGCTTCATTGCGTTCCTTTGTTTAAGTTTCATGAATTTTTTATTTTATCCCAACTCGCACATGTTTCTGAAATGTCGAACTTTGTTATAAAATAAAGACAAAAAACAAATTGACCATTCAAATGATTCTTGACCATCATCTTAAAAAACTGCACGACTAATTGAAATTATTGATATGTTAATTACGATCTGGAAATTGCATGATGTTGAAAAAAAAACATGTGTTTTCCATGGTTTTGAGCCTGGTCTAGAACTTCCACGACAAAAAAGTCCCTGACTATTTGGGTCTTGCGATAACTTTGACTATGATAAAACATTATGCACTAAGCAATTGATTGAAATCACTCAATTTAAGTTTACATAGAAGCTAAGTCTAAACGAAGATGTATATTATATAACCGCATTGTAACAGTTACTGCTAAATACAGCGTAAAACAGAACTTTGCTCGTAACTTGTAAAGCCACCTACCTTTTGGAAGATATCTTTGTCATCGATGTATTTAAAAATTACAATCTAAGAAGAAAAAAAGCAGCAACCACAATAAGACAATTGCTTTAAGTTGTTTCAATTATCTTTTAGACACTAAAAATTCACTACCCAAACACAATAGTTTTGAGGTCCGACGACATCAACTAAGATAATTGTAGTGATAAAATAGAATTCGTTGTTCCTCTCAAAGGTAAGCTTGTCATCCAATGAAGT
>JAOBAT010010658.1:0-10293 GCA_026413305.1 Hydrozoanthus tunicans | reverse complement strand
ATAGATATTTGAAAAAATTTGTTAGATTAGGAGCTCTCTTTAGAAACAAACTGGTATGTACAAAATAAATTAAATCAGGAAATTCTTTGCTTTAATTGTTCTATATGGCTACTGAACCTAAAACCTGCAAAGAAACCACACATTAAGGTGACTTTAGTTTTAATTTACTTGTTTAAATTAAAGCAATTCGCTTCACAAATGACGGTCCTGAAAATATACTAAGCTTCAACGTTTGCCATAATCTCTTTCCAAAAAACTTTGTGTTTGATTACCTGGTCTAATATATAAACTCCTCATATTAGTGTTTGTCCAATCTCTGAGACAAACCATGGACATACTTTGAGGTTATGGCTTTACATAAACAAAACTCTTACAGTACCTAAATTCTGGGTCCGGCTAATTCTTGTATTGTCTTAATAAAAATTGAGTTGAAGCAAAATCGGCCGAAGTTTTAAGTTTATGATTTTATTTGTAATTATGAACCTGTCTCATTACATATAAACTGCATTTGTTTTTCAACAAAATACGAGGTTTAAGCTGTGCCCATGTTTCGTCTGACGTCATTGCGGCCTTGTTGTTGGCCTTTAACAAACTGAAAGAACTCTGATTTCTTTTGTTTGGGACACCAAGAAAGCCACTCCTTATTTGGTCCTTGGCGCCTCTTGGGAGTGAGTAAAACCAAAGAGTTAAGATCTGAATCAAACTTCAACTGTAAAATAATTGTGCCTATTTTGTTGCACTAATTAAATTGATGCCTTAAATAATTAAATTGGGCGAATGACAAAGTTATTTTCGGTTTGCAGCTTGAAGTAGTATATAGAATAGAAACTTTCTCCTGATGATGACCATGATTTTATTTGGTACAAAGGAATATAATTTTAATAAATTTCTCATTATCCAAGAACAAATTAAGATAGTCACTAAAAACTGATTGGTATAATCTAAGCAAGACTTGTTATAACAATGATGATATTATTTGCTCTCCATAAACGCTATTCTGAACCAATTTATAAGCAGTTTTGTAATTTATCTACTCTAAAATAAATTTCTTTTTAATTGAGTAAAACTAATTAGCTGACAAAGCCTCAGCAGGACTTACAATAATAATAATACTAATTATAATAATGATGCTAGGAAACGTTGATTAGCTCTCCAGCATACAAAAAAAAGGCAATCCCGAACCATTCTAATCAATTTTAGTCTATCTATGAGCTAATACAACACGTTACCTGAATAAATAAACCAAAATATTGGAAAGTGAATAATTTTAAGAAAGTACCTTTTCGTAATTGGTGGGATCTTTTGATAAACTTACAAGTGTTTTGCAGATTCTCCCTTTGGGACTTTTTGAATTGTAATAATTAATGACATGGTCCTTATAAAGTGGTGATGGTGCGGCAGCCCGGGGAAAAAAAATCTCCCCCCCCCCCCAAATATACTCAGGTAATGGTGTGTGGCCCGCATTCCGAAAGTCATGAACAAACTCTGCATTTGTCTTCAAAAAACGAATTTAAGATTGGAATTCAAAAACCGATGCCCAAAATGTTTAAATTGATACCTTATTTATGATTAAAACTCCTAAAACCCTAAAATTAATACCCTGCACAATCTATTTAGCTCATAATTATAAAGGAATGCTCCCAAACCTCCCTCCCCCCATTCCCGGATGCAGAAGCAAGAGACTATCACAAACTGCTCATCAGCAGCCTCAGATAAATGTAGGCGTTTGTATTCTTATGTATAAAGTTAAATATAAACTATACGAGGGAAATGTGTGCTATATTTAAAGAATATAGCTCTAAATTAAACTTTGGACAATCTGATTTGTTCGCTAGGTATAACTTCGTTACACTGTGTTACTAGACTTGATTTACTAAGTTGCTTTAGTTATTAATTTAGGAGCAGCCCTTAATACGCCTTGAGCCATTATGACGCTCGGGTACGCAAAAAAATCCTTAATACGCTTTGCAATTTAGCTAACCTTATAACGTCTAAAGCATTATTACGGTTGGAGCCTGATTGCGCTACCTTTTCTCCTAATGCTGAGTTAATTGATTCAAACACTAGGCAAGTAGTCATAAATCATCAGACCGGTTTACCCATCATGTTAATCTTTATTTGCTCTTGCCATCAAACTAGGGTGCAGCTAAATTCATTTGACTTTTTTCGTATTTTATTCGACTTTTCTTGTACATGTCTCTAGCTCTAAAAGCGATCTACGTCTTGGTGACGATGCAACGTCTTTTCTCAGCTCCACGTTAGGTGGACCAAGCTCCTTTAATAACAAACCATAGAGAGCATGCGTTAATATCACAGATACAAGTTCATACTGTATGTTCATCCTAAACCTTCATTAAAAGAGAGGTAGTAATCTGAATTTGAATCCAATTCATTCTACCAGAATGAAACAAACAAACAAACAAACACACATACCGTCGCAAGAAAATATTTTGTTCCCACGTGTATTAACTTTGTAAATATAATGTGCAACATAGTTAATACATACGGACTGGTTAGAAAACCATTGTTGTGTGTCTTTCTTTGACTTTTTCTTTTGTTTTCTGGTCTTGACGCTGCACAAAACTTATTCAAAATATAAAAGGTATCAAATCAACAAGTAACCAGTCAAAACATGCTCACCAACACCTGAAATAAAGAATGTGTTCAACATAAAAAAACCTGTTTTGTACATTCTTTGTCTTCCCCTTTTGTGGTTTGCCAGCTTTTCTAACCAGTCCGTTTATCAACTATGTGTGCAATAGACGATTGTTACTAACGAGTCACGTGACCCTTTGGCTCGAGTGACTTGCCAGCCAAGATAGCGATCGAGTCAAAAACTCCTGGAAAACTAGGTCAGGAATTACCCATCTTCATGGGTTATTCATACATTTCAACGAAGTCAACAAATTCAAGCATTTAAGGTATGTCTTAGTGATCCCACAACCAAGAAACATTCAAAGGGCATCATCTAAAAGTTGTTTTAAACGCAGTCAATCGTTGCGAGGTGAAGTTTCTTGACCTTGAATTGACCTTCTACTTGCCGTTAAATGGCTTACCTCGCTAGTTTTCTACTAATCTTGTCGTTTTCCCGAAAACAGTGAAAGTTTTTTCAACAAAATCATTTTAAGATTTTCGGAAGTCGTAGAGATGATTGTCATATAAGAAAACGGCAGGCGTCGGCTGCTCTCGTCTGTCATCTTTACTAAAGTTCGTTTCATGCCGGGTCTGGATCCAGATCGTACAAACAAGGTTTCCTCGGTTGTGATATCTGTCATTTGATATCGGCCGAAACATTGCTAAGAATTCAGAGATCAGATTTAAATTTTCAAGCAATTTTCTTATGAAATCTGTGCAAGGATACCAGTTATCAAAATGTGCTTTTCGAGAACATTTGCTTTCGTTGTCAAGCTTTTTTTACATACAATAACATACTTATCACTTTAAAATTGTCGTCGCGAGACCTAGCAACTCCTTATTTGTCTTTTAGATACTAAAAAATAATATTTGAATAAAAATTGAAGAAAGCCAGCAAATGTAATGAAACTAATATTTTTAGCGGCTTACTGCGACAAGTAGTAAAAATGTTTTGACCACAATCTTCCTCCAAAACTGTATCGTCGATACTTTTTTCGATCTAAAAACATCTCTACGGCTTCCGATAAGCTTACAAAATTTGAATTAGTGAAACAACCCCGAACGTTGTTTTCAGGGGAAAACAGAATACTTATAAACAACAAGTTGAAGGTCAATCTAAGGTCAAAATGCTGCAACTCGCAACGAGTGACTGCATTTAAAACAAATTTTAAAAGATGCTGTTGGAATGTTTCTTGGGTTTGAGGGTCACTCAGACTTATCTTTAATGCTTGAAAACTTTAAATTCGTTAAATATATGAACAATTCATGAAGATGGGTAAATACTGGCCTGGGCCCGGTACCTCAAAACCCCAATTAACTTAACTCACGGTTTACTCCTAACAAAACCTATTGGTTGTCGTGGTAATAACCCTAGTTTAGCACTAATCGGGTTTTGAGGAAACGGGCCCTGGTTTTTGACTCGGCCACCAACTTGGCCGGCAAGTCACGCGAGCCCTCTTGCTAGCCAAAGGGTCACGTGACCCGTTAGTGCAAATCGCCCATTACTTCAAATTGAGTCAGTAGTTGCCTTTTGCAACGAGGTCGCCAAACTTGACGATGGCGGCAGAAGACAATAGTGAATACATCAGCTGCACCGTCCGGGTCAGCTGAAGTCGTCGACTTGAAATTTACGACGTGAAAAGCTCAGTCTTGTAGTTTTTGCGACTGCGGAACGACCTATAGAAGATTTTGGTTATCTTCATTTACCTTTACAAAAATCATTTTGATTTCTTTTTTGTAAAGAGAAAGCAAACTTGCCCTACGCGATCAAAAAGGCCAGCAAAAAATGTGTTTTCAGTAAGCGTTGGTCATCGGTGTTACCTTTCTCGTTGCCAAAGGTCACTAACTTGTTTCTTAGTTGTTAAAGCATTGCATCATGAAAAGTTATCGCAAGCAAATGGCGGATAGATAGCCTCAAAGCGCGGCTCGATCTTGTGAGAAACTTTAAATCAAAACTTAAAAATAACAAAAAACACTTTGAAGTCGACTTAAAACTGGTTGCTTTAGAACGAGAGGAAAAGTTTAACCACAATGAAACTTGCTTGTAACTTGAAGTACAATTTGTGACCCATACCTAAATCTATATGCTGGAGAACACTTCAACCTCACACAAAGTAAGATAACCACTGCCCTGAAGGTGGACACTGACATATCTTCCTTTCAGTGGTTTTTGACAAGCCACTGCACCGGACACCAAACTGGAAAAATCCAGGCCCGATCGACAAAGCGGGTTTGAACTGTAGGAGGCACTGTCACCTTAAAGTAGATGAGAATTGTTATCTCTGATCAATCTGTACGTCGGTTTCCTACACATCAAAGTATAACAGAGGCTTTTCGTGGCTTGGTTATGTAAAAATTAGGCGATGTCTCCCAAAGCTAGCTGAATAAATTAAACCAAACAAAATTGTTATTAAAATTGATGTTGATATTCCTTAAGATTCTTAAAATTATTTGAAAATGCACTAATGGAAAACTCACCGACACGAATGTCGAAATTTTTCAGTCTTTCGGTACAGCAATCCACACGGTTAAAGATGTCAACTCTTGCAACAGTGAGGCTTTCTCCCAAGTCTACACGCCACCAAGGTTTCGAGGAATATGGGGTGTGAGTACAAGATTTGCCACGCCAAATCCCGTTAGTGTTACCATCGGTAGCCCGGGTTGCCGGGGCAGAGTGGCTAGTAGAGGACTGGATTGCAGGCCTTTTGAGAGCAAGGTTACAACCTGTAAACGAAAAGGAGATCTTTGTGTTTATTTCCTTTCTTCCAACATATTTTATTGTTTCCTTCAAAATTGAACCAATTGATTGCAATTGCATTAATTCGAAAGCTCATTCAAATTTGAAACTTTATCCATAGTTTGAAAGCTGAAAAACACCTTTGATTTTTCTTGTATTTTTTTTTCTTAGAATTGAACTTCATCGAGTTGAATCATTCAATGAGTTATTTACTTTCCAACAATGATCTTCGAATATTTTGTTTCCTTCTAATTTTGTTCTTTCTAATCCAGAACTTTGTTCAATGGACGATTAGCACTAACCCTCTTACTAAAAGTTCACTTGTCTCGGGAGCCTCGCCTCCATCTGAGGAAACCACATCTGACGACGATTGCAAAGGCATTCGAAAACTCATTCAAATTCGAAATTTTATCCATTGTTTGAAAGTTTAAAATTGCCTTTGATTTTTCTTAGTTGATTTCACACAATTCTTGCTGCCGACCTCACAGAGAGTGATTTGTGTTGCGTTTTTGGAATTGAGAAGTAATTTTCCATGGAACTTGTAAACAATATTTTGCAAAAACCGCGAATCTTTCCGTAGAAATGAATCACTGCTTGCATGAATTTTGGCTTAACCCAGGGTTAACGTTATTCAGCCTTGGGGAGTTGTCTCGGATTTTTTCGGTTACCTGATTTGTCAAATTCGAATGAGCTTAACGTTTAATTAGTTACAGCTGTGCAAGTGAAGATAAGGATGTCAGCTATAACAATCAGTAGCAGTAGGTTTGATAAAAACAAAATAATAGTCAATAATAATAAAAACAATTATGACAACAATAATAATGACAACAACAATATAAAATCAATGATAATATGATTGTTCAGTTTGTTTAGCGTTTACTTTTGAAATGGCAACAGTTAACACTTCTACAAGTGCAACAGATTTTCTTCTAGTAAAACATTGTTTATCTTTAATTCACTTGCATTACTTTAAAATGCATTTGAAGTGGAAAAACTTATTACCTCTGTGGATACACCTCACTGCTAAATGAGGAACAGCAGTGAAGTTTTTTTGTAAAAGTTTATATATAATGGTAGTCGGATGACTGATTTGATCAGTCTTAAACTGATGACGTCACTAGTGTTTCGATCCACCAAGTTAATATTTTTCAAATCTGCTGTAAATCCATAATCTTGGGATACATTTTGAGCCAAACTTGGAGTTATAATCAGCAACCCAACTTTGGCCTAAACGCACTGAAAAGTTGTGATTTGGCAGCGGCAGCAGATTTTAAAAAAATTGAAACTTGACAAACTTCACAAAAGTAACAGCATTTTTCTCTTCATATGCACTCTTAAATTACCTGGCTTTGTTTTAATCCTCAATGATACTTTTTGCTAAAACATACTTGTTAACAAATGTTTCTAAATACACTAATATACACCAAACATATATAGCTTACCATGCCCTGCAACGATTCCTGCAACAAAAACAAAAGAATCTGTTATTAACAAAATTAATAAGAAACAGTTTGTGTCCCTTCAAATTTATTTAACTTCTACCTAGTTTTATTTTGTTTCAAAACAAAGAATGATAAGATTGAATTCTATCTGATTATTGTATGTATTGTAACCACTCTTCTGAAGCTCTTAACTCAACTTATCAGCTGCACGGCCGGCAATCGACCTTACAGTATGTAATGCTTACATAAGATATTTTAAATGCAAACATTTTAATACTGGTTTTAAATTAATACTAATTTAATTGTGTCACAGGAGAAGATTACCGAAATTTCTTTTTAAATCTTTTTGTTTTTTTCAACCTTCAAAAGTCGGGTCCCAAAGAAGGGCCAACGTTTTGACTTCTATCCTTATGCATTTTTGCACGTACACGTTTAAGGCTAATAGAAAGAAATGGTGAAATTTTACCGAAAACGAGAAACAGAATTGGAAGCTGGCGTATTGCATTCATCCTTCGCAAAGCTGTAAAATAAAACACATATATTGAAATCAAACAGCATTCAAGTTTTATAGGAACATTTCATTCATATATATTATTAATTTATATTTATCTCACATATTCTATCATAAACACACATAAAAACATATCTAGGGCGTTAACAGGAAAAGGTCTTTCTATCGTTTGGCAAAATCTAACCGATTGAGTGTTTTTGAACGCGCAACATTTAAAATCCCCATAAGACCCAACGTTGGAAAATATAAGATCCCATTACATAGACTAACAAACCTGCAAAACTCTTGACAACTCAAATTTGTTAATTAATTAGGTTTAAGATTTTCAAAACTTGACTGGAACTTAATCAAAAAGCTGAGTTTGCTTTAGTTTCGCTATACCTTCACGCTACATTTTATGCTGTTTGATTTTCCCCATTGACCACACACACACAGTAGGAAAGCACTTCAAACTTAAGTTCGATGATAGACTAGAGAAAGTGAATCTGGCAAAAACATAGTGCTCACACGAAATACCGTACGCCGAGTTTTGTCATACAAAAAACGAATTGAATTTTTGGCTTTTGCGCAGGCCTGTATTATCAGTGCTGTGTTTTTTTTTACGCTAGTTTCTTCTAAACTATTGCTCGATTCCTAGTTCATCCTTTATTTGATCCAATCCATTGACATAGGCATGCTTGAAGTAGTTTGATTCACTCTTTGGATCAATCGATTCCTGTTAGTTCAACGACAACACGAACGTGCGTTGGATATGTGGTTCACGTGAGTTGGATAATTATTTTATTAAAAACAAACAACTGGATATATGAATCAAACATTCTGCTGAAACATTTGTTTTCCAACATGGCAACAACATATTTTGTGGCACGTATAGTGTTGCTGGGAATGAGAGTCTTCCAGGAGTTTCTCCGCCATTTTTAAATTTTTTTTTTTTTTTGACGAGAAAAATTGTAAACACGGCTCTGGTTTTACTTTACGACTGTTTTCCATATATGGTCAAAAGCATGTATATGAGATGATACACAGAGAGTAGGGAACCAATCAAATCGCTTAGAATTCAATATACAATAAATGTGCATATACATGCAGGTTATATCCAAACTTTATTGAAGTTTTTTTATTTGGCTTGAATTTCTCATGTCGAGCACCACATCAGATGTGCAACCAACAGTTAACTGCAAGGTATTATTGCAACTCATGCATTTTATACTTTTTTATATAGTGGCTTCGAAGACAAGCTTAATCGTTTGTAGAATAGCGTGACTTTTGTTGTAGAGGAGAAGCATGACTTCTATGCAAAGTAGAGGCTGTTATCCTGTCGCGCCCTAAATAAACCGCTGAACTTTTACAAATTTAACTGTAAGCCGTTTTTGTCTTTGAACTTTCAAATTTGTTGAGATAACGTTGTGTTGTTTGAGTAGTACTGGGCGCTTAAGAATATTTTGTTTCTGGTTGTTAAACCAACTCTTGAATAACAGTTTTTTTTATGAAAGATTTCTGTGGTTTATTTCATTGAGGGTATATTTCTTTAGGAAAAGTCTATTCCGCTGGGATTGTGAATCCGAAAAAGGATACTTCGTTTCTTGGAGAAATCTCAAAAAGGGATTATAAAGCAATTGAATCTGAATCTGAATCCGGGTTCTTAGGAATGATGATTTTTCGTTTCTTTGAGAAGGATTCGAAAAGATACATGTGGCAAACAGTCTTTGCGCTAAATAAGGCGGCCCGCCAAAAAGGTGGCTAGCGGTGTAACGTGACAATTAACGCAACGAGGTTCCTTATCAATGTTGGTTGCTATGACAATGATCCCTTTTCGGTTTTTCTGTTTCTTTCACAAGAAACAATCCTTGCATTATCACGCAATAAATTCGTTTTAGGATTTTCCAAAGAAATGCACCCTGTACAAAATGGTATTTTCGGATGCAGCAACAGGAGACTGAAGACGGACTTCGTGGCAAAAAAATTCATGCGATCTATGACAACGTTTTGATTTGGTTTTAGATCATTTAAAGAGAAAGCAAAGAATTATTCGTATGAAAAGAAAACAAAATTTGAAGCAATGTTGCTGAAGTCTTTGTTTATCTAGGCCACTCGTTTACCTTTGTTAACCCTTGCACCCATCATATAAAGATTTCGACCGTTAAAAAAAGCCAAAAACCACAATCATAGAGGCTACTAAACGGGCCACGCGCAAAATTGAATAAAATTTTCAAGGCTAAGCGCAACCTGTAGGAAACTTGTTCCCTTAAATACAACTTGACCAATAACATATCGTTCGGATAACACAAGTCTGTCAGTATCTTGTTTGGCCGGTAGAATTTTAGTTTGTGCAATATTTTCATCCCTGTGCATCAGATTCGTATCTGGTGCGTTAGTCAATAAGTCGATCGAACAAGTTATGTTATGAATGAAATGCTTCCTGTCTTGAAATTAAGGTGCAACCCACGTTAGATCAGGTGGTAAGACACCAGTCTGTCGTGAGGGATGCCAAGGTTCGATTCCGGACTCGGTCTTTAGAAAAACTTGTGAAAAGGTGCTGCCTTTGATCTAACATCTTAAAACGGTTTGACCTTCGCATCTTCTCGGACTAACCGGACGCTAAGCAGTAACGCCCTCGGAGTTGGGTTGAAAAACCATTGTTGAATTTTATGACTACCCCAGAGTAGTGAAGACTTTAAAAGTTAACTTGTTTGGTTACCTTACCTGTAGTAGTGAGTAGGTATCAATGCGACGTTCGTTCAACAGCTGTGATATGAGGAATATGAAAACGCATTAATGGGACTGGCCTTTATTAAGATACATACGTGCAATAACATTTGCCAATTAATTGCAATACTGAAATACGATTTGCTCTTCTATTATCAGTGAAAAGTTGTTTGACGCCTAATTAATTATACGCTAATTCATTAGAACAATGAAAACGATACTTTGCACGGAACTGTTTTACTTTTTTTAAACTGACCCTCAGG
>JAOBAT010010647.1:0-10293 GCA_026413305.1 Hydrozoanthus tunicans | reverse complement strand
CTCTTAGGAAAATAGTTGTGAGCCGTGTAGAGCGGACTGTCTAAGACCCTCAATACCAGAGTCAACTGTAAACTGTTTCTTAAGCGCTTTGAGCATGTACCTATGGAAAGGCGCTATATAAATGCTAATTGTTATTATCATTATTATAAGTATGTAAGTAATGTAGTGTTCGGCTTAAGCCCGGCGGTGTTGTTTGTCGGAAAAGAACCTGACAATCGCTCATCGGATAATTTTCTTCGGTTGTCTGCTTTTGGCCGAGTTAAAATTCGGACTGATAGTTTCATTTTGCATCAAGAAATACACCTGCTAGTCAGGTTGTTAATCAATTTTCAGGGTTGCGAAGCGAGCCTTCGACTTCTCGTGCTTGTAACTTGTACGTAGTTTACATTTCTCGCACTTTTATTTTCGCAAGTTTTAGGTTTAACTTCCCAAATTCTTGCAACTTCATTTTTTAAACCCATTATAAATAGAAAAGAACCATGTTGGTACAGAGTTTGCAGCAAGATGTAAAGCAACACATTTGTTTCACACATAAACGGCTCACAACAAATGTACAAATAGAAAGTCGTCAATCAGTCCAGTTGAATAAAGTTAGGATGTTTACAGCCCTTTGTTGATAAAGACAAAGCGCGTGTGTATAATCTAAATTTACCTTCACTTGAAAACGGAAATGCAGTTATGCTGTAAAATTTTAATCAGTAGTAATAAAATTTTTATAATAATCAGTCGTAATAAAATCTTTAAACGCTTAGCTTGCTTGGCAATGTTTACAACACAAGTTGCTATGTGACTGTTTTTCAGGTAAGGCAAAGTGTCAGTCTTCGTTCATGCAAGTCTCATGGCGGCTCGCTCGATTGACACTTCATCTCCCATAAAAGAACAGCCGCTACGCAAACTATTATTACTAAACAAGTAATTTACGTTTGAAGCTTTCTTAGGTTTGTTCTTAACTGGCTGGAATCGAAAGGGTGAGACTATTTTCCTTACAAAATTGTTCTTAAAATAATTCATGTTTCAAACTCTTTCGAGAGGGACGAAAACTCCTTCAAGCAGCGAATATTGTCTTTCGGGTGGCATGTAGTAAACCCGATGTTTCAAGCTGTAGAATACAATAGCCCTATATACAGTCTCGGGTTTACAATACTCAGTACAATATTTTAGGTAATTGTAATAGTCTCACCACTCTTGTGTATAGTGGGAAATTTCTGCAGGTTTTAAAATCCAGTTATCGTCCCGGACTTAACATCCTTATCCGAGAAAACACGAAAGTTTGACCTTTACAGATGTTAGAGCAGAAGCAGCACCTTCTCCTCAGTTATTTTATGACTTTTTAAGAGAGATAGTCAGGCACCAGCGTCCACGGGGCCTCGCACGGGACACTATAGTGCCTTACCAATTGGGCTAGCCAGGCGGCGAAAGATGCCTTCTTGGACTACTTAGCTCAGACTATTTTAAATGTAAAGCACACTGGGTATTTATATGTCGAACTCGATACATAAAGTATCGTGACAATTTCAAATTAAAGACTTGACTTACCTTGGCGCTTGTAAACACAACACCGGGTGGAATGGCGTTACCCCTCACTCCTGCGAATCGACTGTTTCAGTCTTTGTCCTCGCTGTTCAGTATCGTCAAATAAGCACGGATCTTGAGAGAACGATTTGTAGTTAGAAATCTTCTATACGATATCTTCATCCGGCTAGATGGAATGAAGCATGGCCAATCACGGTTTTATCTTCCATAGTAAATCGATAACAACTAACCAGAAAAAAAGCATATTTTCTTTTTGCGCTTTCATTTGTAATGAGCAAATTCAACCGCAAAAAACCCGTTCTTTGCTTCTGAGCCAAGTTTAATTGCTAAGAAACTACACTTGACATTTGTTTAAATAATTTTGTTTTAATCTTAAAAATGTCGTAGACACAATCAAAAGTATCTTTCCATTTCTATTTGATTGGGCAGCCGTGTTAAACTGGCCAAACACGTCGGAAACTCATTAAACCTCCCATTTACGCCAATATCAACTTGTCAGTGAAAGTTACATAAATTCATACATGTGGCATATTTTCGAGTAATTTTCCTTGTCATATCACTTCAGAAATCGAAACGCTGATTTAACAAGATAGTAGGAAAGGCGTGTTCCTACTGAATACCATAAATTGAGGTTTCCACAAAGTTTTTATTGTAAACGGAGACATCACAGATACTAAATAAGCCTGAGCACACGTGAAAATGTATCGAGTATAACATCGTGATTCTGTTTTTCGAACGAGCTTCAAAAGTAAGATGTAAAACTTACGACTTTAGAAGCTAATTTTTAACGTTTAACAGACGTTCACAAACCAAATTATTATTTTCCTTTGGAGGAACTTACACAGTGCGTTCTTATTTGAACAGATTTGCAGAACTATATTCGGGTTCTGTCATATGATTTGCCATTTCACATGCTTTGCATAACTACCCCACGATATATTAACTGCCGACGAGGCTACTGGTTCCTTAGCCGTTATATACAGTTAGCAAAACTACTGAGTGATGTGATAACTAGTGGCAAAATAAGAAAACTATAAATGAATTCGAACATAATGTGGAAAAATCAACATCCCGCATGATTCCCAGGCAAATGTAATAAGTTACGAGATATCTACTCCATGTGACCTCGTGCATTCATACACAACTAAGACAATTTACTGTGCTTCAGTTTAATTAAACACTTTTATAGTTCTCACAGACTATTTAACTTATAAGAGGCTTTGACCTTAAAGAAAAACTTTTATGCAGGCCAACTCGACACTATTTTATCGGATTAAACGTCATAGACTGATTTGGATTTCCTTTCCTGAAATGTGCATGGTCTTTTTTACGACCATATGCAAAAACTACTTCGTTGGTGCTTTCAAAATATTCTAATGTAAGTTGAGTCGCTAACAGGTCAGATGTTTTCAAACAAAAATTGTAAAATGATCTTGAACCGAAGTTCAGCATTGTATGTATAATGATGTTGTTCGCCACTACGTATTATCTAATGACAACTCTCCGTCTGCCTAGATTAGCACTTATGCTATTTACAGATGGAGTGTCTAAAAACTTTTTGTAAATTTAATATTACTAGATGAAATAAAAGATGGAAATGGAGTAGCAACTGGCAATGAAAACATACTTCAGGTACAATTAAACTTGTGTACCTAAAGAGGCTGGTATAATTTTGTTTTCTCTCCACTGAGTGAATAAGTTCGGCAGTTGTTCGTGACTGAGCTGAGCAAAATAATTTGACAATGTTTAAGTAACAAACTTTGATTGGGCAAGCTACGACGAAGAAACTGTTTCGTAACTGATTGTATATGCTCTTAGATTTAACAAAGTTTTTCAACTTAACTGGTAAGTGGGTTTTAAAACTGCATGTTTACGTACACCCTAGTAACATTTCAATCGTTCGTCACTCCGTTTAATAATTAAAGCAATAAAATATGTTTTGACCATTTTGACAGATACTTAGGCCACTTTTGTCGGCTTATCTACCTCTTGATATATCGGCTTTTACCTGTTCCTGATCTGTTATAATATTCGGGCTTTTCTTTCTAGCTTAGATAGTTAACTGAAAGCGCGCAACACTTCAGATCGCCAAAGTTACGAGAGTCGCTTTCACTTTGACTAAGATTAATTACCAACTGTTTCGACTCTTTGAACACATGTTTTATGGTGTTTTTCGTCTTGTGTGTCAAATTAATCAAAGAGGTTAATTAGGTTAAAGTTAATGTTGTTTTATAAGAAATGTTACGAACGATTTTGAACTAATGACTTCGTTTTCCATATTCAAATGACCATCCTATGATCCATGAATAAAGAACTTTCTCGTCAGTAAGTTAGAGTCTTGATCTTAATATAGAAGTTATTCTTTTAATTTAAAAACAACACACTCTCTTTAATCCTGTTGGATACGGCCTCGTATATTACAAACTTCTGCCTGTGGTACTCAGCGTTCCCGATCGACGTGACCACGTAGCGACGGCAGCAAAGTGCGCTTTTTCTGTTGACACGATGCAGCTTTTAGTTTTAGCCGAGTTCTCATCGCGAGTCTAAACGACCTAGACGGCAAGAATGGCTTGTTATCATGCCTGCTATCGCGGAAAACTTCGCTAATACAGAATTGGAGTGAAAGTGTGCAACGTGATTAAATCAGCGATCCAGTCCCCGATAAGGAGGAAATCTCACGCGGACGTGGTTAATCGCATGGACGTGGGCGGAATAAGCTTTTAAAACGGAAATCAGAAAGACGTGTACAAAAACAAAAAAACTGAGCGTACACACCTCAAAGGCTCTTCGAAGTACTTCTAAACACATCGACTCTCTCAAACACTCGAATGCTATACTTAAATCCCATCAACACTTAATCCACACATTTGCAAAACTTTTTAGCAACAACAACAACAACAACAACAACTTTATTTTTTGCACTAATTACAATTACACATGTATTTAAAAAGAAAAAAAAATTATAAGTTAGATGTAGCGCTGGATATCAGAAGTAGCTTTCGCTAAACGAGTCTGACAATCATTTTGAAAATTTATTGTCAAATAAAAGTTTAATAGAAACTAGAAGTTATAGTATAAAATATACACAACAAAAGAAAAACAAAACAAAACAAAAAAAACAATGCACACTTAATAAGCTTCAATTATGTTTGATTTGATTGCTTTTTTAAAACTTGATTTACTCATTTTATAAGGTTGTCCTCTATTAAGTTCCAAGTTTTTGGACCTTGAAATCTGAGATTAAATTTACCATAATTAAATTTGTTCTCGGTTGATATGATTAGTACGTATTTCTAGAGGCTAGTCTAGCGTTGTAGCTGTGTACATTTTTAAGTTGTTTGAAAAAGTTATCAAATGGGCACAAAAATTAAAATTTCTGAGTCTTAATACAAAAATATTCTATTGTCATATATTTAAATCGCATAAGATCTGTTTAAGAACATAAAGTCAATACCATTAGCTTAAGTGAGCAAGCCTGTATGGTTCTTTGTGATTCTTCCATCAAGGCAGGTTGACTCTTCCAAAAAGGAAAATGCTTGTTCAGCGATCACAGTTCGGAATACACTTCAAAGGCAATTAAAACTGCATTAAAGCGCAATCTTCGCTCTCGAGAACACTTGAATGTACTTAGAACCACTTAGAATACATTCCACGCACTTGAAAAACTTTTAAAAGCACACGAAACCTAAATCTTGACAGTTAAAACAAGATTTGGCTGAAAATCTGTTACAACATTCACTGACTATAAAGCTACTTATAAGCGTAAAAAGGTTTTATCTTAAGTCGATCTCGGTATACTGAAGAGCCAATTGGCGAAACTTTTGTGATGGTTGTAATCGAATGAAAAACGTAGAAAGTCAATCGATTAGAAACACATGATAAATTTTCTTTCCAGTTCCGCAAAAGGGACTTCAGTCAATTATCCTCTTCACATGTATAAACATAAGGGAAGACAGATTGACTCCAGCACACCTGTCGTTAACTAGAAACCTTTTCAAGCTATCTATAGATACGTATCTCGATCCTACTTCAGAAATCCTTTTATAACATGCAGCGATGAATAACAGATTCGCCAAAAGAGATCTATAAGAAAAACCTATCGGCTGAAAAGTTTCATTGTCAAGCTCAGTCATGCAGAAATACTGCCCAGATCGGGTCACGTTCACGCACACTTTCAAGACACAAACTTCGTCGCGTTGATTTTTCAAAGCTCTTTAAAGTTTATGATCATAAATTTGGCTAAATCGAGAGAGTTATTGAAAATCCTTGACTACTTTGTCATCTGAAAGTTATTTCTGCTTATATTAATGTTTGAGGAAAACGGGACAAAGCTAAACTACGAACATCAGTTTGATCTAAAGTTAAAGTTTCCGAGGATTTACACAATTATGTATAAAACATGATACAAGTGTATAGAAATGTTAGAAATAAAAACGAAAGTTGCCAAATTTTCTTGGCGTTACAAATCAGGGCTCAGTTCAGTGTTCAAAAGACGATTAGCACTAACAGGCAATGTTGAATCTTTGACCATTAGTTCTTGTTTCTAATCTTTAGTAACACTGAGGCTGGTTTGAGCTGCAGTTTTTGAACTGACAAGTTTTTTCTGTAGAAACTTCTAAACAGTATTTTATAAGAATCGTTACTGAAGATCAGTTCCTGAGAGAAAAGAACCAGGGTTTAAGTAAACCTGCAGCCTTTGAACAACCCAGTCCTGATGGGAAGGGAATTTAGTCACAATTCATAGATTATAAGTGTTGAAGCTATTCAAACAGAATTGTGACTAAAGACAATTGAAAACAGATATGGCCCTCTGGCATAGAGGCGTTTTTTCCTGTTATAAATTACAGATAAAAGGACAAGAGAAACAAAAAAGTGCGTTCTGTTTATTTAATCAATTTTATGATTTGGCGCCATGTTATCTGGATCTTATTAATTTATTTTGAGGGACTATCTGTTGATCTCCTTAGCTCAATTGAAAATTATGCAAAAACACTTTTTTTTCACGTTTGAGGAACAAAGAGTGCAAAATTAAAAAACTAAAGTAAGTTGAAAACAGTAATATGAAGATTAATCATTTCAATCTTTAGGTTGTAAAAAAAATTTTAGAAAGCAAGCAAAGCACGTCGATGACATACTGGGAGGTTTGGTTGTTATTCAAAAACACTGTCCGTCAATCCCAAACCTTTTATGTCTCGACGTGCTGTTTACTAGTTTTCTCAAAACATTTAAAGGTTTAAAAGATTAAGTTTCACCTCCGAGAGGTTTTGTGGTACTCACAGCTTTATCAAGGAATCAAATAGATAAATCCGTTTATTGTAACTATAGTATATGCAACCTGAATACAGAATAGTAATAATAATTATGGCGCATAGATCGAAAAAGCCATTAAGATGTTTTGGGCATACGGAAATGATTGAGACGTTTCTGGGCCCACGCCTGACCTGTGGGCTCAACCCTCTTAAAACTACCATAGAATCAATCATACAACTGATATTTACTAAAAGTTTACAATGAATGCGTTGGTCACTGATGGACTGTAAACACTTTCATCACATACGTATCGAGGTTTTAAAAACTCCCCACATTTCCACTTAGTAAGTTTTCGTTCGTTCATTGCTTTTAGCCAACCACAATCCGCAGGCCGATCGTCATTTTACGCGTAAAAAATTAAAATAAAACAATGCACTCAGTCAAAGGCGACAACTATAGTTTGAAAATTTTTTATCCTTGAGATTAAACAGAGAACTATTCATGAATGAAGAGTGCTGCATACTTTAAAACTACTCAGATTTATAATGTTATCTACTGAAAAAAACTGAAATAAAAAAAAACCTTAGTCAAAACGGTTTTTGGCCATGGAATCATTTGATGAGTTTCCAGTAAGCGAGAGAAAGATTCATCAACGGATATTCTCCCAAAAAGCTTCAAGAATTGCCGATCTTCTGTTCTGCCAGTCGAGCTTCCTAAATATGAACAAGAAATGACAGCGAAAAGAAACCAGTGATCTCTGAAACATATCTTCTGAAAGTTATATTTTCAAAGCTTAAGCTCGTATTGCTGTATATTTTTGAGTATTTTGTTTTTAATTCTTCGGTTAAAACGACGAAATTTTCAAAGATCATGCTTGCGTTTAATTGCTATATAAACGCAATTTAAAACTTCAAACTAGAAACATGGGAAAACGGTATCCGGCAGTGATGAAAAGGTAATCTCGAAAAGCCCTATGAAAAGCATTTTGTATGAAGATTTTACTAACCCGTACTTTACGACTCGCGAACATAACAGAACAGAACAGTACGCGCACACTTTCCATGAAGTAATCCCGAATTTGTTTCGTAAGAATCTAAATAAAAGATTCTATCGGAAAAATCATTCTAGTAGTGTTTTCGTAATTGCTGAGTAATAAACGTAAAAGCGAAATCTAGCTGTAAAAGCGAAATCTGGTCTGCAATTGGAATTTTCCTTTTACTTACAACAATGTTTCTCCACGACTCGTGAAATAAAACCGTCATCACGCGCAGATTCCCTTTTACTCACCGCCAAAAATTTTCCTCAGATTTTGAAAAACTATAGAGAATGATTGAAAATCAGTGGTTTCTAGTGTTTTACAGTAGCTGAGCTAGTAAGCGCATATTTTTTTAATTTAAATAACACTTTGTGTGAATTTAAGGGTTTTCTTGTTAATGATGTAGATCAGCGACACTTGGATTGTATCCCGTTCCAGTGGTATGGCCTCACTCGAATTTATATGTTGTATTTACTTTGCCTTTTACTTACAGTAATAACTAATTCAAGTTTTAGAATTATACCGAAATGTGTTAAGGTTCTCTAACCAACCAAAGAACCTGTTCAACTTGTCTGCGAACAAGTCCAACACTTTTGAGATCACGTCAATCGTTGGTAGACAAAAACTCTGCTTCGTCGGCAGTTTTCTGAATTTCTCCCTTTCGGCAAGGCGGTTAGGTAAACTTTAAAATGCCGGTTTATATTGAGATTAAGCCCCATGTCAGTAACATGAATATAAATATTTTAGATAGATTGGCGTCAAGTCAATTAGAAGAATGAAATGCCATTAGGTGTACGTTAACTGAAGAATTGCGAGTTCAAGGGGAATTTCTCTTCCTTTCTCTCGCGGGGGATTTTAAATGACTTGGAGAGTGGGCTCAGAAAACATAAAAAAGATGTACATTTTAATTTCGTGACGTCATACGTTTAAAACCAATAAAGCAGCAGCAACATACGGCTCGCACCTTTGAAGTTAGCGGGAGATTTGTTTTGTTTTTATAACAATGATATTCAAGGAGTCATGGCCCTTGGGAAAACAGGCAATAGGACTCGAAGTCCCCTTCGAGGTCTGCCACCCAGGACCTACGGTTTAACGTCCTTAGCCGAGATGACGGGGTCGAAGGTCTAACCGTTTGCAGATGTTGAAGCAAAGGCAGCTCCTTAAAAATGCGTTAATTTTACGTACTGAAGTTAGTGACTTTGCATATCAAATAGACTGACTCCAAAAGTTATGTCTAGGCTCGTATTATTTTCTGGTTTAGTGAAAGTCTACTCTAAAAATTCTCTCTTAAACTTAATTAACTTTGTCTTTTAGTCGCGTCATTTAATTATTTTAAACAAGGAGATATTTAAATGCAAAACCCCTTGTAGCTGTTATCTAAAATGATGCGGTTACCGGTGAACTAAGAAAACTGTACGGGTGTTGAAGGCATCATGACAGTCATGGAGCGGCAACAGTTTCACAAAACAAGTGTCGTTAGCGATTTGAAAAGTGCATTTCCTTGTCTTAGACTTGCTCACAAGTCTGTCCAAATAATAAAAGAGAGGACTTTATACCAACCGCCTTGAATATCTTTTGTTTTTAGAAAAATTCATGTTTTGGCCGAAGCGTTTGAGCTTCGAGTTTTGTTTTGATATTTTCCCCCTTTCTCTTTTTTCTTGTAACTAGGACTAATAAAGTATAGTTATCGTCACAAATGAACGACGAGCATACGGGGTATGGATGTGTACGGCGGTGTTTATACATGATGCCGGATCGAGATTCATTCCACAGTACCAGTTCATCCTGGTTCCATACAGATTGCAAAACTTTTCATATCGGAATGGCTTGCTCCGGTTGGGAACTCATCCCGCTTCTAGCACCAGAAAGAAACTTTTGTACCGGAATATTCATGTAAACACTGCCTCAGTGTGTATAGTGTCGTGTTATACTATACAAAGTAGCTATAACGTATAGTTTAGTTTCGTTTTGATATTTTAGATATTTTTGATTTCTTATATGCTACACATTTTCGGCTTTAATGTTCACAGTTACTTTAGTCTCAGCGAAAGTCTACTTAGTGTATATTTATTTTGTTACTTGATTTTACGTTAGCTTACGGCTTGTTGCTAACGGCCCTCGGGTGACCCAGTTATGTCAAACATGTGTGGTTGAACTCCTGACAAGTATAAATATATAGCTTCACGTCCACTAGGGACGTTACAGTGTGAATCTCACAAACCTAAAGCTGGTAATACACGAGGTAATTTTGTTTTGTTGCTACGTGTCTCGTAACACCATTGCGAGACAAGTTGCAAAGGTGGGGTTACACTGTCGCAATGGCTCCCACAACTTGAAATTTGTTACCATTGCGAAAAGAAGTACTGAAATCCACTCTCGACAAAGAAAAATCTGCAAGTTAGTAGTATTATGGGTGAAGAGTGAATAGAAAGTAATTATGCACATAAAATTTCTCATTATAATAGGCCTATACG
>JAOBAT010010636.1:0-10294 GCA_026413305.1 Hydrozoanthus tunicans | reverse complement strand
TGCCAAACGCAAAAAACGTTAACAGAACAGGGGAGGAGGAGGGGAAGGGGGGGAGGGGGGAGCCGTAAGGTCAAGGAGCGAATAAACATTAACATATTATGATAGCCTGTATGCATTGGCGCTGCGGATGATCACATTGAACCGATTCTCAAATTTAACACGTCAACAATCATATAAATGTTCACAAATTTAAGCTTGCATCCACTAACTATACAGTACATTCCGTACAAGTTCATAAATGCTAAGAAAAGCGTATCAGGACCGAAATAGCTTTGTATTACTCCAAGAATTGAAGGCAATAATTTTAGACCAGCTCAAATTTCCTATCTCAATATGTTGTTATTCGAACGTTTGTATTTCCTTCTCTTGTTTTTCCTTCATTTGAGCCACGTGAAGCGAAAGCTGTATTATTACATCTGTTCATTTCTTATCGGTTTTACTTCTCTCACTCGACTATATTTTTTCATAATTTTTATGTAAATTTTGTTCAGCTAACTTCCAAGAGAAATTTCTTATAACTACAGTTGGCTGAGTAACTGTTTTGCTGTGTAACTTAATCATATATGTAAAAGAATTATAAACCATGCTATTAGCAGTACGCCGATGAGACCGAGAAGGGCGAAACAGTAGTGTCTGCAGCTAGGTATTGCTCCTGAGTGAAAACCTTTCTTGAGCTCTCTGTCTGGAGTATTTGTTGCAACTAGCATTGTTCAAAGCTCACTAGTTCCTAGTTTGAACACTCTGGCGACATATGAAGATCCCACATTCGAGGGATTTTCAGAGGTGGCTACATATATAAGTTTCCTTCCGCTCTAGATTTTCAGCACTGCACTGATAAGGCCTAGAAACCGAAACTGTGCTGTCTGAAGTTAATTTATGCTATACATAATTAAAGGTACTGAAACAAAGATAAAAACGAAGATACTGAAAATTGAGCTGAAATGAAGGTTGCTGTGAGGTTCTTTGAATTTATCGAGACTCCAAGTCATGTCAGCTGATTTTGCGAGTAAAGTTTGAGTTATCCGCTTTGACTTGACTGAAAACTAAGTCGGTTCGATGCATATGAGAGTTGTTCCGCTTACCTTAAATATTTGGCGAAAAAGATCAGGAGTATTGTTCAGGTACGCAGAAAATGAAGCCCAATCCTTAGTCAGTCGAGTCGACAACCTTACCAAGTATGTATTATTTGCGTATTCCTAATTGTTAAAAGACTTAGTGTTATCAGAAAAGACTAAAGAATAATACGTTAATGCAAAACAAAGTTTTTTCTGGTCTCCTCTTATTTTCATTTACCATGTTTCAGTTGTTGTTTTATGTGACCTGCCCGAACAAGTTTGGCAGCTTCTCTGCTGTTTTAGACTAATACGGTTATTATGCAAAACAATCCAAGTGTTTTCACATGCGTTTTGTAATTTGTCACAGAAGGAAGTAATCGCTGATTCAGCAAGTCCTGTCATGCGCTAATCTTTAGTCCAAAAAACATACAAAAACGATTATTACTGATTTAATTCATTGTATTTTTGTTCCGCTCTGTATATTATTAATTCAGAACTCAAGAGTATAAACACTTCCAAGATCAGCTGTTAACAGTTAACGAAACTTTACACTCTGTTTTAAAAGCAACCTGTTACTCTTTTAATTGAAAAAAAAAACGTAACTGTCCAATTTTCAGACTATGATGGTAACCTAACGGTTTAAGAGAGGGATCCTTATTAATAGAATTCATAATGGCAAATAAAAAACCTTCAACACGGGGTCGACAGATTCAAAAGGACTCTGAAACGCTTGGTAGAGAAGGGGAAAGCGGAGGCGGGCTGAAAACCGTGGTAGGAAGCTAGGCCTAGGGTAGAGGTACGTGATAGGACAGGATGGATGAAATTAGTACCAATTAAGGACGTATGCGCAACCGGGCGCTAAGACTTGTTCAAAGACTTTCTCTTTCTCGGCAAGATATGTTTCAAATCAATAAAAGAAAAAAAAAACAGTTGATAAATGTTGCTTGAGGCAACGAAAACACATTATACGCATATTGGGCAAATAATCATTACCGGATCGGATAATTACAGTTAGCTCATCAAGATAGCCAAATACGTAGTAAATTGCGATAAATTTATCAATGTTTAATTTTCCTGTTTTGTTTAGGCCTTAATAGAAGTTTTATCTTTCTTGGGTTGCGTTTGAATCACTTTAAAATCAAATTTTAACAAATCGCTTGTTCAATCATTGAAAGCTGTTTAAGATACGGTTAGAAAACTGATGACTCCTTAACGACCAGCTACTCTTCTTGTGCTTTTGCTCAAACTTTAAATAGTTCATTTAATATAACATTTCTGTATTCCGGATGGTTCAAGAGGATGCCTTTCTTTAGCGGTAAATTAACAGCACTGTCTTTGATTGTAACTAGAAACCTGGCTAAAGAAAACTCCCTTCTTTCGCAATAAACTCACAGATGACCAAAGGAACGATAGTTTTAACATAACAAAGGGTTTTGAGTCACTCATCCGTTATATAATCTAAACATAGCGTAGTTCAGGAAGTGAACCAACATCGAGTTTTGTTAATTATTTCGTTTAGCTCACAAGTCTGTGTCTTCACGTTTCCTTCTGCTGCTCAAATGCTGGTAAGTAAATCAATTGGAATCTTTGATTTTCCTCGCTCCCTTAATTGTCGAGCATGACCTTTTTCGTGATTCATGTTGATAAGAAGTTTAAGAGTCATCTTGTGCTTTAGTGGGTTAACGAAGGAGCAAAATGGCGAATTGAAAGCCTGAGGGTACTGCAAAGTTGTTATATAGTTTTATAAATCTAGATAGCCGTTTAAAACTAGAGATTTGAAACATTTGACTCGTTAATACTACTTTTCTTGTTTTTAAACACGAGTAATGAGCTATTAGGGAAAAACCAACAGATGCAAATGAAAATGAACAAACAACGCGTCGTTTGAAACATATTTGCATTTACACAACATATTTGTTTCTCATAGAGTCCTTCCTTCAAACCACGTTGGCCCTCGAAGTTTTTTCGGTCTTTGATATTTGCAACAATGATCCAGCGAGGCCTTACATAATTTACATTCCCCTTTATTATATATATACAGCCTCTATTAACAATCTTTCAAAACGAAAGTTTTGAAACTTCGAAGGTCATGAACAAACATAATGTCAAAAGAGTAACAAAATAACGATTACAAAAAGTCAGAAACACGTCTTGCAAATCAATTATAAACAAAATATCTAACAATAACAAAAAGATACGCGATATTGTGGAATACATGCCTCTAAAACGAGCCAAAATGTGGATATTTGAACTATACTTGAAATCTTATATACAAGCTTTTCGAGTGGTAATATACTTCTTCCGTTGCCTTCCTGTATTTCAATTCAAAAATTTAAACCTCTGTTTCTTTAAGTATTTAAGAAATTATGTAGCTAAACAAAACTTGATAACTTCGGGAAAAATGGCATTTTACCGGACACAAACAGACGTCGTAAATCTGTACTTTCGTAAGGCACTGCATTGAAACTATCATAATTTATTATATCAACCATCATTATCTTCTTCTGATGTGTGTAGACTCTTGAATAGAATTCTAAGAATTATTAATTTACAAATTAAAAACCTTTGCAAATTAATAATAATAATAATGGATCTAGCTAAATTGGCTTTGTTGAGTACATTAATATTATCTAGAAAGGGTATGTACAGTTAAGAAAATTAATAATAGCTAAGACTCCTTAATTACTTGTGAGAATTGAAACAATGTTGACTCTAGTCATTTATTTAGTGTGGCAAGGCCTTGTGTAAATTGTCTTTAAAAATGCAGGTGTTGAGTTCCAAAGCCTCATTGTCCAGACGCTGAAAGATCGACCCCCTCTGTGTTCTTCTGTAGCGCCTGCATAAGCAACCTTTTCTTGAGCGAAAGTCAAAGTAAAGCAGCGAGACGTCCTTCAAATTACCCTAGTAATCTTGGCAGTTTTCTTTTGTGCCAGTCCTTGGAGGCAGCTGCGCACCTTGATCATTCAAGCGTGATTTATATTGTTGGAGATCATGCGTCGATTTACCTGTAAGTATGAACTATTAATAGCATTTGGTGACGGCATCTGTTTTTCTTTTTGTCGTGAAAGTTGAGGGTCAGTTATTCATCGTTTTGCTGATTCAGCATCGGAAACAGAAAAACAAGGTTTATCTGTATAAATCTAAATTTGATACTTTAAAACTCGCGAACGGCAAAAGCACCATTCGCTGTTTGACAAGTTGTGCGAAATGAAGGTTTAGCCGCTTCAAAAAAAAGTGCCATTATTTTTTCTTTTATGTAAATAAAAAAAGCAGCCGATACAACGTAGAATTATCTTTTTTATTAAATATCTTGACCCTTTGAGTCCCCAGTCCCCGTCAGTTAATTATCAACATCTAAATTCTCTTTAAATAACACACACAAAATAAATCAGTTGGCAACGAGAAAATAAGAACTGTGCAGACAACGCAAACTACTGAAGATGCAAACCAAATTCTCTTAATTTTTTCGTGGAAACTATGAGCTGTAGTTGAGCTAGAGAATTGATCAATACAGCGGAAAAGGCTTAAACATAATTTCAGGCTTAAATCCAAAAAAAAGAAAAAAAACATACGGCTTAATCTTGGTTCGAAAAAAAGTGTTTTTATAAAAAGTAACGAGTGTAACTTTAGACACGCATGCGCATTCGTAAAAAGATATTTCCCGACCGCAGGTCAAGGGGAACGGAGGCGCTTGGTACCATGGTGCTCTCATAATAACCTCAGAAACTTATCATACATATCTCAAATTTACAACAGTAATTAGGGACAGAGAACTGTCATAAATCTTGGCTACAAGATAGTTCCCACGGGAGCAGTTAGAACTGCGGTCGCTTTTCATTGGTTAATATTCTAAGATAAGTATTGTATAATTTGGCTAATTTAAGGGCACTTATCTTTTGTGAATGTATTGGACTTTAAGCTGGAAAGTATCTACCAAGGTTAGATGAGGACCAGCCTAAGTAAATAATTGTGTGTGAATATGTGTGAGTGTCTTTATGTTTTACGGATGGGTAACGAGTTGTCACCATCTAACTCGGTTTGTCCAAAATTAAGTTCTATAAACCTAAATCACTTGATTTTTTTTCAATATTTTCGGTTTTCAGCTTAATCTGATAAGTAAAGTAACTTGAAACGTGACAATGCCCACTGTCCTCACATTCTCATTTTCTTCAAAACACTAAAGGTTGACAAAAAATGCTGAGGGAAATAAATTTATCGTTATTTTATGCTACCAAAGTTAGCCCTTAGGCTTAATTGTATATACTGATGTTAAACAAAGACAAATAATTAAACGAGCTTAATCATAGACAATAGATATGCAATAAATAAACGACAATGCACATTTTGACAAAAACCTCGATCTGCGTGTTTAGAATATTTGGTGTTTTAGGTGCAAGTGTATAATTGGTGAACAAACACATATGATAGAGAATGCAATGCTAATAGAAGTTACATATGCATAGTGAGCAGTCTGTTAAGAATGAAAGCCTAATGTGGAAGTGCTTAACTTGAGGGTAAATGAGAGCTTTTCCCAAAGGATGTGTGGTGCTTCCTTCATTTTCAGAACGTGATGTTTTGGTGCTTAATCAATGTTTTAAAGCATTCTTCTGAATATTCAAAAACACGTGAACCTAAATGTTCCAACTCCAGTATGCTGAAGTGTCGGGTTGACTCCCAAATATAACAAGTATATTACAGTCTCCAAATGAAGTATTTATACATACAACACATGAACCCGAACCCGTTAGGGATAAGGAGTTTTACACTAAGAAAATGTAAAGAAAATGATAATAAATATTATAAATGGCAGCTAGTCTATAAAGTAGATAGTATTATTGGGTGAAAGTCGGGTGTTTTTCCTGGTCGGCTTTAATCAGTTTTTAACACTGGCGTTGAAATTTTTCTCTCTAAATTTCATGGGAAGTGTTTTTTTCCCTTCAAATTATTTGCGAATCTTCTATCGAATAATCTTAATTGAAAAATTTACAAGTATTACAGATCTTGAGCGTTCTATCCCCAAAGTTTTAAATGAAGGTCTGCTTTCTAACAGATTGAAGTAAAACCGGAAAAATCTAAATAGACTCTTTTAT
The DNA here is from genome assembly GCA_026413305.1 of Hydrozoanthus tunicans. Taxonomy (NCBI): domain Eukaryota; kingdom Metazoa; phylum Cnidaria; class Anthozoa; order Zoantharia; family Hydrozoanthidae; genus Hydrozoanthus; species Hydrozoanthus tunicans. Next base: position 4,149 of record JAOBAT010010636.1, on the reverse strand, counting down.
CAAGATCATGTTCATCATTAGAAAGTAAAGTAACATTTTGATCGTGTAAACATGTTCTTGTAATCATCTCGTGTGCTTCTTTTATTATTCAAACTAAGTCTGACTAATGACTACAATGAAAGATGCATTCTCTATCATAAGTGTTTGTTCATTGACTTCATTTTTCCCTAGCTTGTTTAGACATATCGTTGGACTGGGAGAATGGCCATTGCTCATACTTGCACTGTGTTAACAGTTGTTTCAACCGAACAGGCTGCAAGAAAACAGTTGTTCAAAACGCCACTCCGTGACTCTAACATTTAAATTGTTGGGTATCCCAAAGTCTTAGCAGCTTTTGTTAAAACAGGCCCCTAATTACAGCTTAGATCTACTTCTATTATCGATTTTGGTAAATCTGGATTGTTCTTTTATCTGATTCTGACGCTTTGGAATGATGCATGATGTTCTCCTACAAAATTACATTGGCTGTTTATCGATTGCAATTGGGTGTTAGAAGATATATTTTGTTTACATCATCCATTTAATTTTAAGAAATTGCTTATTCATAATTTTGGACGGAAACAAAGGTTCAAAACCGAATACCATTCCAAAAACGCGGACAGAACAGCATCCTCAACCATGTCGCCTCAAACTTAGCCAGAGTTGGCGTGTAAAAGACTCTGCTGTTCTCCTGTTGTACATTAAATATTTTGCTTGAACAAGAGCCTTGACGACTTTACAGTTTACTGGACATTTATTTGCATAAAATGAAAAGGCTTTCAAGCTTTTTCGATATTGTCTCACTTAAACAAAATCCATGTCTTCACTAGTGTTAAGTCACGAAAAGGCTTTGTCACGTAGACTGCAAAGTCAAAGTTTAATGTTTTCCTGCCACGTCAATATCTAATTGACTTAACAAAAATAGCCGTCAGTGCTCTCCGCCTCCCCGTGTAAGCCATATATAAATGCACAATCAGGTGGAAAACCTGATTTCTGAGGGTTGGTGATTGATAAATGCCTGATCTCAACTTATGGAGGTGTAAGTGAACTTCTTTCATAGTCTCTCTGGTAAGTACCGTACATGTTAATATACAATTTATAATTGAGTAAAATAAATACCCGTAGCGTTTTCTTTCAATATACTTCTCTAAAGAAACATGTACTCCAATGCGCTAAGAGGGACTGGAACACTGTTTACCTCGTGTTTACCTCTGCTTACGGACGTGCTTGGTCCCTAATGACACAGTGGAAAGACTTTTGTACAAGGAATGAGACATATGATTTTAACAAGCAATTTTTGAAAGATTTAATAAGGCATAGGGATTAAAAATCTGAGAATTCGAATGTCAGCCCAGCGTTATCTAGAGGCACGTGATCTCATATTCAGACTGAGCAAACGATTTAGCACGATATTTGTTTCATAACCTTTAAAAATCACAGTCTCTTCGAATTCAGCTTTCAGTTCCCGGTAGCTTTCCGTTCTAACAATCAAAATAGCTTAGCGTTTTATGGTAAAAAAGTGAATTCTACGCATTCGAATGAAGTGATCCACGTAGCTAAGCTTAGTTATCTACGCAGTTTCTTTTTATGGGGGACGTGTTGGGTTCCTGACCTCGCAGAGGACAGACTATATTGTACAAGGAATTAGAAATATATAATTTGGCCGAGCAAAGATTTAATAAGGCATAAGGAATGGAAATCTGACACTTCGAATGTCAGCCCTTGCATCGTTATCTGGAACATATGCTCTTCATAGGCTATGACAATGGGCCAACACTTTGGCTTCCTAAATTTCCAATCATGTAGTTTAGTTTGGTGTAGCTAAGTAACTTCCCAACACAAACGATAGTTTCAAAATAACTGTCTACCATAAGCTGCAGCAAGGCAGTCGTGATTTCTAGTCCTTCTTAGAAATAGAAACATGACTTATCATTCTTGTGTTTATTGCTATTTCATGTTTCTACCTTTTCTTGAAATCATTATTTTTTTCTAATTAAATTGTTTGTTGTTTTTACTGCTGCAAGCATTAAACGGAATTATAATTGAAAGACTCTGCGCAAATAAGTTATTGTTTTAGAAACAAGTGTAAAGATCTTCTCTCTACCAATATTAGCTCTCGATATTAAAACTAAAAAAACTAAGGAGATTTTTAAAACAACACTTAACACCAACATATGTTTTGAATTCCACAAAAGTATTTAAACCATAACAACGTTGAAATATCTAGTAACACTCATCACTGTCTTCACGAAACAGGTATTCAGAATCTTTGAATAAAGTTTGAAAACATTTGGGGCAGCATTTTGTTTTAAAATTGTAATTTGCGTCTGTCCTTCTCACGAATACTGACCAATCCCCGTTAAATGATAATGTTGCGTATCTAGTTATAATAGTGTTTGGGGAAGTATTCTTGTTTTAAAGTATAACTTAGGTTGTTAGATACATCACAGTCTCAAAAAGCTTCACTCAGATGTAAACTAGCAAAAGTTTAACGAATGAGTCGTAAAAAAATCGATTAAGTAAAATATGTCCATATCTAGCTCTAGAGCCTTGATCAACCATAATAACTATGCGTTTGACGTAAAGTTTATTTTTTATCAACAACCTAAATATTTCCATAAATAACAATGACAAAGCACAGACAAATCAATAAACCAATAAAATAGATAGCGCTTCATTCAACACAATTTGTAAATCGACAAGTTTTTATAATAAGCTTCTGACTGCCATTTAAGTATCTATGGTAATAATTGCAGAGCAGTTTTCTAGGAGCGGATAGAAGTTGAAGAACTCCATATCGCATATAAGGAGTTACCTAGCTAAACCCTTTCTTGAATCTACTTGACCTATCAGCCAGCTTAATTTTTAAATCCGGGTTTCGTAGAGTAGAGCAGATGAGTTTCGCTTAAGCACTCAGCCAAAGCGCCGCCAACTTTTCCGCCACATTTTTGCTTTAACTATGCTTTAACCTAAAGTTTATTTAAATTATGACAAAAGAAAACTATTGTTAGAGTTAGAATGATGATGTTGGGAATAATTTCTGACTCTGTCTCTCTGTCTCTTTGTTTCTCTGTCTCTCCGTCTCTCTGTCTCTCCGTCTCTCCGTCTCTTTGTCTCTGTCTCTCCCTCCGTGTCTGTCTGTCTGTCTGTCTGTCTCTCTCTCTCTCTCTCTCTCTCTCTCCATAGCATCAAATATCGTTCATAACAATATTTCTAGCTGTTACTAAGATTGAAAGAAACTTAACTAATATCTAAACCATGGATTACTTAACCCTACAGAGCATAAGGGGAGAGGGATGTGGGTCATTTTGACCCCACCCCCACAATTTTTTGGGATAAAAAATGTGCTAGTTTACTGATTGCCAAAAAGTTTGGCAATCTTTGATTAATTACACATCTTTTGAATTTAAATTGTGACGTCATCTACCTAAAAATATGACTGAACCTCAGAAGTTTTTCTTTGATGATTCAAGTTAGTAAATTTTTGTTGATTTAGAACTTTTTAAACCAAAATTTACAAAATCAGAATCTTGACCAATGGCCGCCATTTTGGATTTTTGGAAGTAGTTTCCATGGCAACATAGTTAATTTATTTGTTTCCAAGATTAGTCAATTTATCATGTGCAACTGCCTTGCAAAGGGAATTGTCATTACTTTTAAGTGTTTGCAACCTTTTGGTACCGTGAGTTTTGCAGTTTTCGTTGCAATGGAAACCATTTAGTGATCAAGTGGCTTAACCCTATCTTACATGGGCTTTTGGAGGTTGTTCTGTCATGGGGGGTGGGGGGCGGGGGGGGGGCGGAAAGTGCCCATGGCTCATAACCTCAATACTATTTAACGTATCACAACAAACTTTGGCACAGTGATAGAAAATCAGAAGGCAATTAAGTTGAGGTATTTTAATTGGCATTTGACGTCATAATTACGTCACTATGACGCCATAACTGTACAAAATGGCAGTTTTGCCAAAAATACATTACATGGTTTTAAATGATTTGCAAATTTAATTTTATATTCCAAATGCATGTATATGTGTTAGATGCAAATCAACAGCAATTGCAATAACCTTGAATATGCTCAAATTTGTCTTACTCATAGCCCACTTCATCGATCAAACTTCACTTCGGTAAACAAACTACTGTGCTTTACATGTACGTTTCAGCTCAATGT
>JAOBAT010010614.1:0-10294 GCA_026413305.1 Hydrozoanthus tunicans | reverse complement strand
ACATTCTGCAAAGGTCTGTCAAGGTCATCATGCAAACTGTTTCTGTATGTTTTTTTGAAAATTAAGTTGAGAAAAGCGCAGCAAAGTATTCTTTTAGTTGACTTCCTAGCAGGTGGCTGTACTCCAGCCTTCAGATTAATATTTGTTATAAACTGAGAAATAAAAGAACCCGGACACTAAGAATTTTAAATGTTACCTTGAATTTCAGATGGGTAAGGGTATCTTACGGCAAAAATTTTAATGAGAATCGGCCGACCCCCATCTTGAGAGATTTTTTAATATTGCATGGTTTTCTCTGACAATGACTCTTAATGGTGTTGACAGCAGCAAAGCAGCAGAAAAATTAGTACCAGTAAAATGAGGTGGAACATAAGCCGAATTTTAAAGTAAACGTAACGGTATTTCTAGTGTAGCACAATCAGAATGAACATTTCTCACCAACAGATATGGCTGAAGACAAAACAATGGCTAGCAACAAGGCTTTCCTGTTTAGTCTTCACAACGCAGAAAACATTCCTCCTTTTAAAATGACTATCAACGCTGACCAAGGAATCAATGCTGGGTCTAATGGCAACGGACCCGTCTGGTTTGGTTCAAGCAGTCGTGCTGAACTGAAAATTGAGAAAAGAGAGTCCTACACCGACCCAGGACACATTTACAAATTACCTGTGGGGTATAATTTAACAGATGGCTCGGTGAGGGCAAGAAACCTTCTAGCTGGAAGTTACAAGTTTATACCAGACGATTATGAAGTGTTTTACGCAGGTAGGAAGTGCTGAAGTGCTTCAGTGGTCCAAGATATCTTGTATGTGAATTTCCATCAACTTTGCCCACAAGCATCCAAATGTTTATCACAGTGCATCATCGTGAACTTTTGCACGACATTTCCAAAAATTATTGAAGGAGAAGGTGTAATTATGCATTCAAACAATTTCAAAAGATAATATTAACAAATGAAATGGTAACTTGAGGCCCAAGGAGTTGCTTGGTGATGCCATTTTTATCAGAGAGAGGATTCAGCAACGAATCTATATATAGTCTCTTATGAAATTCGAAAGAATGAATTCCTTCTGAAACGGAGTATGGACGTCTGTTCTGTCTCTATATGTTTCGCTAAAAATTTTGTTTGGAAGATAGTTTATAAAAGAGAACAGGAATTTTGACTTGTACTCCCCTTCATAAGTACGTGACCAGTTTTCATTAGCATTTTTTACAACTTTTCTTTGTCTATAACACCAAAAATTGTATATTGATATTGATTTCCGTCTCTTGAGTTCTTAAAGATGCCAAGACTCCATTTATATTACGAATAATAAACGATATAAAAATCTTTTCCAAAACATTTACAGAAAAACCGTACAAAGCCGTAGGAGTTAGCTCCACGGACCTCATCCCAGATAAGAGTTTTGCTGCATCAAGTTATCAAGGAAAGAAAGAATATTACCAATGGAAAGCAAGAATTTCAAGTCAATCGCGTGAGGCATGGTGCAAGAAACCAGAGGATGATAACCCAAGCCTCGAGATAAATCTCAAACGACAATGCAGAGTAACAAGTATTATCACTCTAGGAAGAGCGTCGTCGAGGTGCTGGGTTTCAAAGTATACTCTGAAACTGAAATCTGATGTTCGAAACTATACATTTAACGTAAGTAAACCAAAATTAGCTGCGTACAAGGTCCACTGCATTGTTCCAAACATTGGTGGGTTCTAGCGGGTGGCATATAAAGGACGTTTAACAATAATTGATTTACACTTTTTCTGGTTCCACTCTGTTTGCCTTCCCTTGCACCGCAGAGCAGTGTTTAGCTATTGCGTTTTGCTTGTTTAACCCTCGAACGAACCCTTTAAAAGTTCTGGTTGCTGGTTTTGGTTATATTTCAAACTTTCAAGTATTCGTCAAAGGTGTTCACAGAGGTATTAAGGATACGCAGGAACTTTTGAGTGCTGATTTTCATTGCGGCGGTAAAGATACTCAATGCGCGCTTTTAACAAAACTTTATAGAAAAGTAAAAGTAAAAGAACTAAGTTTTGGTCACTGCAATTATTTTTCACAATTTTTTAACCGAAAACAAGTAAGAACGCTTTTTCTCGAAAACTACACGGTTTTCCCGGAGTCTTTATTCTCCCGCGCGTTGAGACGAGTACCGCTGTTTTTTGTTGCAATTTGTTAACCACACGTTTAGGTCAAAAAAACATGTCTAAGTTTTCTTTCTAATTGCTTTGTTGTTAAGTTATGATTTTTTGAAGTTTAACTCAAGAAACCTAGATAATTTTTCGAAATAAACCCTTCTTACTCAAGACGCAAACTGCTTAAAGAAAAACTGAGAGACGGTTTTGGGTTTCCGGCGAATTATTTTCTGTGGTGAATATAGGAGAGGAAAAAAGCCATTGTAAAACAATTGTGCAAAATCATTTTTGTTGTTGTCTTGTGTTCAGTCGCGCGGGCATTTCCACTCGGAGTTTTTCGCTATAATTCGAAAAATAAAATACATTTTAAAGTCCCTATCAAGCTTATTTTTTTAATTTTCAGATGCAAAGTAGAATCCTTTATGAATAATAATTTTCGAAATTAAAACATATTCTTGCTTTTCCTGTTACATTTTTAGACTTGAAGCGTGCAATGATGACGTAGCAGAAGTCATATATGACGTAGCATGAGGCAGAGACAATTTTATTATCTCAAAACATTGAGTTCTGTCTACAATAGTAGCATTTTTACAACTTTAGTCAATGAATTATTCCCTTGAAATTGTTTAAAAATAAAAAAATTCGTATCTTTTTTAATAGAAATAAGTTTGTTTAACAAAATCCACCCAATTCACAACTGCTACGTCAGAGGTTTCCAGTCCCCGGCCTGCTCGATCAAAACTTCTACTTCAATCTTTCTTTGATTGAAAAGCATACTTAAATGTGGAAATTTTCTTTGGTTATTCGAGTTTTGAGTTCAAAGACGACAACAGTTTTAAACTAAAAAGTAAAAAAATAAGCTTGATAGGGACTTTAACATAGAGTTTCCGAATATCGAAAGATATTTCCGAACAGTTCGACATATCCAAAAATCAAAAAGTAAGATATTTGAGAAAAAATATTTGTCAAAAAGCCTCCTGTGTATCCTTAACTGAGCAAGGGGCGAATAATTTTCTGTGGTGAATATAAGAGAGGAAAAAAGCCATTGTAAAACAATTGTGCAAAATCATTTTTGTTGTTGTCTTGTGTTCAGTTGCGCGGGCATTTCCAATCGGAGTTTTTCTTTTCACTAATTAGCACAATTGTCATATTGATATTGTATTAATTTTTTTTTGAAAAGTGTTATACCCCGAATGAACCTTGCTGCTTTTCGGAGTAGGTACGTTTACTTTTTTCGTTCAAAACATCAAAACGTGAGGTGGTCATTTTTTGATTTTGAAAAATTGTTCTCACGTCGACTGTGATCACCTCGAACGAATTAATTCGTATATAATCCTCCACTCCAGGCCCTTGAATTTGACAACCAGGTCAGAGGAACACTCTGTCTCCCCGGTTTTCTTTTTGAAAAAATGAGTCAACTAGTACAATTAAGTAGAAAACGAGAACCGTTGATTTTCGAAACTTACAGTAAGGTGTTTATCTTCTTCAGGTCATTGTTGAAAATGTTCGCAGCGGAGATGATGCTTTCGTCTATACTCTTAAAAATAGTGTTATTGCCCAAACTGTAACCATTTTACCCACGGAATCTCAAGGTGGCGAGACATGCTTGAGAGTTGACATAAAATACGAAGGTAAAATGTAAAATTTTATTTTGTAGAAAAGAAACATAGAGTCTGTAATGTGTTTGGGTTAATTCATATAATAAAGGTTCCTATTTTGTTAGGGCTCCAACAAGGCGCGGCGGTGAGGAAAATACTCGTTTTACAGACAAAATTTAATTTCATACAGACTTAAACTGTTTAAGTTGCTGAAAATTGGAAAAAAACTACTGCTTGCCAGCAGGATTCCCAAACTGTGTGCAATCTCACAATTGGTTTCGGCCCCATTAAATCCTGTACCAATTTTAGAACAATTTAGGAGGATCCACCAACTAAGAGGGTACAGTAACTGAACAACATTAGTAAAAGTAAGGTAAATAACTGCTTATGCCATTACCATTGCTATAACGTTTACTGTTACCCTTGCTTTGGTATATCTCTTAGTTGCTTCTTCTATTGCTGTTAAAAATGATTTTTTGCAAATACTTTTATTACCGCATTTTTATATCAAAAAACATAACGCAAATTAAAATTTTACACAACCTATTTCTATTAAGGTAACAACGGCCCAAACGTAAGCGACCCAAATGAAGTAAAGGATCGAGACTTTGGAAAGAGCACCTACTTTACAGCAGATCCTCGTCGTCCTTACCATGCAAGGTTGAACGAACGGCTGTCATGTTGGACCGCTTACGGCGTAGACAGTTGGATATCAGTACTCCTTTCTACCGTGACGACTATCATTGGGGTTCAAACTCAAGGAGCACCTAGCCATCATTGCTTTGTAACGCGATACAAACTCAAATACAGAAGCCCAGCTAAACCCGAGCAACCTATTGTATACGAAGAAAATGGTCGTCAAAAGGTAAGCAAGCTTTTTGCTTTGTAGCACAAGTTGCTGTGTTAAATTTATATGGTTTTAATTTCGTTTTACCTATTTTCAAATTAGTCCTGCAAATCTTTTTTTAGGTAACATATTCTTTTAATAATTGCTTAATCGTTCGGCATGCTTCTTCACATCATACTTCACGCCATCCAATAGTTGTTTTAAAACAACAAAAAGGCTTTGGCAAACGATTTGCCATCAATTGTTTACGATGCTCTGCAAGCTAGTCTGATGAAGTACACGGTCAAGCTTTGTTTTATTGGGTTAGAGTGCAATTTATGTAACGCTTGAGAATTAGGATAAGGACTAGCAATTTATGTACTCATTGTTTATTTACCACTCTGGTGCAACAGTTCCCGCTGTAATCTTACCAACGGTGTTACAACCTACAGAACATCTCCATCTTTATATCCATCTTTATATCCATCTTTAACTTTATCATCATCATGATATTTATCCTCTACTCCTTCATCGACATCGTACCATTCTTTATTACCGTCAGCGCCGCCATATATATTCCCATTTATAAAATAATTAGGATAGTACGTGCGATTTGATTGGTCAACAAGTGTGTTTTCATAGCGCTATGAAGCACGAAAATGACGTCACAACCAATATGGCGAGTTGCGTAAAATTTGATTTTTGGTAAACTCTGTGTTTTTTTATAACATTGCATGACTTTAAAAAATGTCCAATAAGCCTTTTAACTTTCGGTTCAGTGCCCTGAATAAATTTGCGGCTGAAGAATTTGTTCTTGAAGAACAACAGAAAAGACATTCGTTTTGCAAATTTATCGGAGAGCGAGCAAGAAAAGTTTGTCGATGAAGCGCAGTTAGGGTCAACAAAATACTCTACTACACACAGAGTAAAAGCGTTTACAACAATAATTTTTATTAATGATTCGGAATTTTTATGTTTTATTATTACTCCAACAGTTTCAGATACGAAAACATAAGGGTAAAATTGAAATAAACTATTTAGCTGAGCTTGAACACAAATAACAGCAAAACGAGACAACACGGTACATACTAACCACTAAGTAATGTTTCAAGAAATAGATAATCAATATCATTTTAACTTTGCTTTGGTTTGAACAAAACACAAACTTTACATTTAAAAAATTCAAAATGACTTTTATTCACTGAGTTGGCAGCAGAGAAAGGCCAAATAAAATCCCTCGAAGAGATGACAACAACTAAACAAGCGAACTAGTAAACTAGGGCAACCTAAGAAAGTTTTACGCTAACGTCAAAAAAAGCAAGCGAAGGTTACTCCAGAAGTAGTCTTCTCGAGCTGAAAACAGAATCGAACGTTACCAATTAAAGGTTGAATTAAGAATTAAGCAATACTTTGGATGAAACTAGCTTTAAAAATAAAGCAAAAAAAATAAAAAATAATAAAATAAACCCAAAATAGCACTGATAATACGGGCTTGCGCAAAAACTCGGCTGACGGCATTTCCTGTGAGCTCTTTGTTTTTGCTCGATTCAATCTCTCTAGTCTTTATTATTTGAACTTAGTTTGAAGTGCCATTTGTGTGTGGTCAGTGAAACAAGAAATGATAAAAAACCAGCATAGAAATTGTAGCGTGAAATTAGAGCAAAACTAAAGCCAATTCAGCTTTTTGATTAAGTTCCAGTCAAGTCTTGAAAGTCTTAACTGTAATTAAAGAGCAAATTTGAGTTACCAAGCATTTTGCAGGTTTGTTATAATTATAGTCTATGTAATGGCATTTCAGATTTGCCAGCGTTGAGTCTTGTGGGGATTTAAAATTGTTGCTTGCACGCGCAAAAACACTCAATCGGCTAGATTTTGCCAAACGACTGAAGGAGCCCTTTTCCTGTTAACGCCCTATATAGGTATATTTAATCATATCCATATCCTCATCTCTTTTAATATTGTGATCAAACCCATAAAAACTATATCGATTCTCCCATAGGTTTTTACAGGAAACACTGAAAGCAACAGCGTTGTGACCAACAAGCTGCTTAATCCGATTATAACCGATAAATTATACATTTTACCAATATTTGAGGGCTTTGAGATGTGCTTGAGGTTCGAGATTCTAAGCGAAAGTAAGTAGACTATATTGCAATACTTTTAGAATACTTGGGTACAAAGGACTATGAACTGAATGGTTCAATTAAGCGCCCATGTTTAGAGGGTATTCTTACTGAGTCTGATAGGCCCGAACGAATTGGTATGTTTCAGCTTGAAGCGAGTTTTAACTTACACATTAAGTACGGAAGCTATTTTAGCTAGACATTCGAATAGTGTTGATACGATTGACAAAAAAACACAGTGCTTTGTAAATTAACAATAGTTTTGTTTCTTTAAAAGATCAAGTAAAAAGAGAGAGAGGATTTGTAACAACTTAGGAGTCGTAGGTACCAGAAACTACAACTACGTGTATGTGTGATACATACAATCGATTGCTCAAAACATGGGCTACTAGTAAAATTCAAACAAAGTTAAAGTATAAAAGGCAAAGCTTTCACGCCAACTCGCAACATTGGAAAATCTTTACTAACAACGTTCCGGCCGTTCAGCCATTATCAGTTTAAAAGTAAATTACGGAAATACTTCGGAAAAAAGGACGTTATATATGTCTCCGAGCGGGAGTCGAGCTCGCGCCTTTTGGTTTTATGTCCGAGAGCCATACAAACTCATATAACCATCATGTGTTTTCTGAGTGCAGTGGAGTTTATGCCAGTGGTTTGCGTGACGGAATGGTTTCTGCAGTATGGTTTCTGTATCTTGCATGTCTTGGAGTCGTGTTCAGTAAAACTGAGCGGTATATGCTTCAGTGATTTTGTTGTCCTGGCGCGTGACGGTGTCTTGGTAAACAATAGCTGACGATTGCAGTCGGTTTTCGTTGAGAGGGCATATATCTTTTGTCGCAGTTGTGTTTATTGTCTTTTATTATACAGGATTTACTTTAAAATACGGAACTCTTAGATATCGTTCAAACTACATCATGATTACGAATGACATATTATGCCAACACTCATACCTATATAATTAAAAGAAGTTTACACGTTGGTGCAAAAATGTTTTCTGGTGAAGCGTTAATAAAGGCTAGTCCGTCGCCTCGGTCCTGTGTTGATGTCGAAGTTTTAGAATTGGAGAAAGAGGAAGCTTCCTACTAACTCGCATGTCTCAGCGCAATCCGCGTAGTTTCCCATTGTTACTTCGAGTGTTATGCTGCCCTTTTTTTGCCGAGGTTGCTGTTATGTATAGCAGAAGGAACGAGCTAACTAACTCGCACCAAACGGTTTGCGAGGTTTCATTTTAGTCCAGGGTTTGCTGTTGCCCAAAAAGGTGGGAGTGTTTCACATGGAAGATGAATGAGTCGTGAGTTTGATCGCATTGCTAACTCGATCGTTTGAGAAGGAAAGGTAGATAATAAGTTAACGAAGGCAAAGGAGATGAATTGACCGGTCTTTGGAATACTTAAGCGAGTGATTGAGATGACAGAAAACTCATCGAACGAATGAGCTGGTGTGCTTATTTCCTCAACACCCATCACAGGACCTCCCCGAAAATCTACCTTAATGAGTTGAGCTTTTCTGTTAAAATATTATGATTTGTTTATTTATGAAGACACCTATGGATTAAATTCCAAGAAAACGCTGCCACAGACCCTTGAGCTCATCGAGCTTGAAATAAAAGTGTATGTTCTTCTCTGACTCAGAAGGTCGATACTAAGACCTGGAAGTACGCGTGATGAAACACATAAGAAAAAGATATATCAGATAAGAAGATCAGAGATAAATATCCGTTTCGAGCGTCGTTTACTATTTAAAAGTCACCAACACGGAAAAACTCTCCTGGAAAAACTAAATAGAGCTAACCACAAGCGAGAACATTTGGGTATCGCATTACGCTTAACTCACACACCGTTTTTTAAGTGCCGCCGCAAAACTAAATAATATTTAAACAACTTTGCAGGAATTTCTAATAAACACTTACAATAACTCAATAGAACTATTATGTTTGTTTTTACTATTGCCAAGATAGCAATATCGAATAAAAACTGGCTCACCCATAACAACCTCGCAATCGATGGATTCGAACGTATGAGAGCTGGTTTATTGACAGGAAAACGAATACTCATTGACAATGGTCAGGGGAGAGAAGTTCCGTATACTATTGGAACTTACTGTAGCCAACAGTCTGTATTTATAATAAAAAATTCTTTCCGTTTTTCAGATTCAGAAGAGGTGATTTTAAGCTCCAGAGATCATGGAAAAAAATCTACAGGGTTTTCTTTGACGTACAAACAAAGCAATTATGAACTTACGCTAGCGAGCAGTTTTAGAACGTGGAGTATTCTTCGACCTTCTATTCCAGCAAGTGGTTGTTACATAACTTTAACGTGTGACGGACGTAGTTTGAGATACTATGAAAATGGAGTTTTAGTCGCTAAAGATGGCACTCATAATAACATTGAAAGCCCAGAGACGGATACACAACTGAGAATTGGAAGCGGAGAAGGAGGTTTTGAGAACATTCAAATGTTTGATTTAGCAATTTGGAATGGTGCCCTCTCAGCCGAAGAGCTGAAAACAGTAACTGAAAAAGGTAAGAAACAAGAGGCTACAGGTAGCCTTTACTCGCGCCCCATCCAGTACATCGCAAGGTAACTTGAAATTAGTGCACTTGACTTTCCTTAAAAAGTTAACTAGTCATGCTTTTGTAAGAGAGAGCCATGAATTTATATATTGCTGTTGTGCTTGATAGCCGAGTGAAGTCTTAGATTGGGTTATTTAGAATTTTCGCCTTTTTTCTCTTGCCGTATAGAGAACTATTGTGATGGTTGGGGAATAAGGATGTCACTCGTAATTTTTCTATCGATTCGCGATAGTCTTATAGTTGAACCCCGATAACTCAAACCCTCCATAACTCGAATTGCCCTCTAATTCGAAGCAACAATGACCTCCCCTTTGGATTTGCATCATATGTTTACTGTAATTTTAACCCCAATAACTCGAAACCACAACAATTCAAAGTATTTTCAATTTCCGTTGGCAATTCAAGTTCCCGGGTTCGGCTGTATTTAATGTTCAGCAGACGCATTCATAGAACAAAAAAAGGTCGTTCACCATGCCCCCACCGACTCATGATCAGGTCCCATCCACATGAATCCGAGTTCGGCAGACTGAAGCCAAATGAAAATATTTGCGTCCACGTGGCCACACGATTCCGACGATAGTTTCCCGTAAGAAATTCATTTATCCACATGAGTACGCAAAAACAATGTGAATTTGTAAAGTTCAGTTTGGAGCCTATTTTGCATGCGCAAACCCCGACAGGAATCTGATTTCCCACAATTACTTTTTTCAGTTTTGATCAAGATCTCCCTCACCCAAGTTTTTTAATATGCCTTTGATAACAAATAGTAGCGGTCATGTGCCAGATAGACTATTGCCATGGTTACAAGAACCCGAAGAATGACGTCACTGTGATTTTGAGAACTTATACTAATTACCAATAAGTTTTAAGCACAAACAGTCTAGTTCGCAAACTTTTGGTTAGAACAATGTTTTGTATTTTTAAAACGAGTCAGCAAGCCAGAAACTATTTTTAAAAAAAGCGTTAACTGTCGGGTAACAGCTACTAAAAAGGAATTAGAAAACTCTCAAAACGTTTGATTAAATCTTAAATTAATCAAGATGAGCTG
>JAOBAT010010603.1:0-10294 GCA_026413305.1 Hydrozoanthus tunicans | reverse complement strand
GCAATGTTAGCTAGAGCATACAGGGCATCAGCAAGACAGATGTTAAACAGATATGCACTGCAGAATCTTCGGCTCTGCTTATCCAGCAAAATGGTGCCCATGGTGAATGAATTACCCAGAACAGCTATCGAGAGCAGGACAAATGCGATTCCTTCTGTTATTGGCTTCATTTTGTTGTAGGTCGCCATCGCTGGGTCGAAACTCTCGCTTCCATTTAACGTGGAGGAAGATGTAGTGAATAGCGATTCAGTTGAGTTCATCTTGTCGGTTCACGATCTGTATTCCTAAGAGATAAAGGTTTGGATTGCTTTCTATGAGCCATTTTTTACGTAGGCATGAAGCCATACAATTAAATATATTTCTCAACTTACAGTTGCATTTGTTTATGACTTTTTAACACACTACTTGCGAACCTATCTACATCGGTCCAATTTAACAAGGAAAAGCGTTTGTCTCTATATATATAAACTTAGATTTTACAATATGTAAGAATTTAAATAATGTTTTCTTGGCAAATGACTTTTTTAAAAAAGGCAATGATATTGTTTTACTAAAAAAATCGAATTAGGAGAGGCTCCGTTTTAGACAAATCCATATGATGCTTTTTCCCACACGCTTTAAAAATCCCCTCAAAAATTAAAGAAGATGGTATTTTTGTTTCCTTTGAGCTTTCCATTTAATCATATGTACCGAAACAAAAGGCTTACAATTTACAAAAAACAGGTTCCATTCCCTGGACAACTAAGTTGCTTTAAAAAATTACTCAAAACATAATATTTCTGCATCTACAGGGAATGACCCTTTCCTATTCTGCAACATCTGTAACAAGTAAATTCTAACAAAACTAAAAATTATTTTTTTGTCTTCAAGATTTGAAAACATCATTGCATATGCTCACGTAGAAGCCCAACAGCAAGTAAACAAGAGATTGCTGCGTTTGACGACAAGAATCTGATTTGGTAAGTTAGATAAAATACCAATTATGACATATTTTTAACATATCTAACATATAAAAAGCAGACTAAAAGGGATGCAATTGAAGTGTATGTGAAATTTAGGTTCAAAGAATTTGCAATCTGGAAAAGGGTAGCAAAATCGAGAACATCTGTTTTTGTAACATCTACAGTTATATTGTTTTGACTGATTTTACATTACTAAAAAAAACCTTTTGGGAGGAGAACTGATGAAAAAAAACGAAAACTAGCTGTGAACTCGTAACGTTTTCTATTATTACTGAAAGCAATTGATTTGCGAGTATAAATTCTTCATTTTACCTTTGTCCTTCAATTCGAGTCGTTGTTGTCTCAACGTTTGCAATTTATGTTTTACTATAAAATACGTGGTCGATTTTATGAGGTTGCCGAAAGACAGAATTTAATGTTAAAGTCAAAGTGCCCTTAGGTAGATGTCATTTATAACAAATATCTTAATCTAAAGCTTGATAAGACTTGTCAGCGACAACAGTTGTTTTTAAAATATTCTTAATATTCAAATTCTGTTGTTGATTGAAAAGGTTTGAGTCCATGACACACGTTTTTAAACTTTCTTTTCTAAAAAAACTTTAAAACCAAATACTTATTTTAGTACTGATCTAATTAAGCTCTGGGAATGCGAAGATGTTCATGTGTTTCTACCTCATCTGATGTTATACTTATACTACAATGGTTGCCAAGTACGAGTTACTTGGAAAAAATAATTCAAAAAGCCATTTGTCGAAGATCACGTATCAGAGAAAATTATATGTGAAGGGTTAAAAAACGACTAAGCGGACATTTAACAACCGGCAAAAAATATTCATTGATTAACGAATGAAAATGACAAACTGGTTTAGAAAATACACTAGAAGGATCGCGTTTTTGAAAATGCTCGTAAACTATATAATATGAATAGGTGAACATAAATTAGTGTTTATGGCGTAATAAATGTTAAGTGTTATCTAAAAAGTAGATTAGAGTTCAGCCCCTGCAGCAAGATGAACTCTGATAGTAGGTAAATTGACGTAATGTTTTGACTACTCCGCTTTCATTTCCAGATAAATTTTCACGCTTCCTTTTGATAATTGAACACACAGCTTTTGTAAATATACATATGATTTTAAAGTATTCAAATGTGTTTCTCTTGGAACAAGACGTGTGATTTAATTTTGAAATCTTAGCGACGATCTTCTGACGAAGCTTGCATGTATAAATAGGCTCGTAATTATTTGCATAGACTGCTCGCACTTTTCTTCACTTGAGAAGTCGAGAAAAACTTTTTTTAATACTCTCTTTCAGGAATTCATTTCACGTTTTATAATGTTGTTCACGATACCATATTGAAGAGTTCTTTTCGTGATTTTTTTTTTTTCTTGGTTTTTTGCCGTTAGCAGTTATCACGATTCCTCTTTGAAGTTTCGAATATTATTTCTTGGTCTCTCAAATCTTATGATTTACGATTCTGCTCTAAAAAGTCGTGTTACATAGGCTGTTTTTAGTTATAGCATTCTAGATTCGAAGACGTGCTAAAGAAACAGTCTTTTTGTACGTGATGTGCTTCACGGAGAAGCGTCTTTGATAAGGTATTGCTCTTTGGGTTAAGAAAAAACAGGTGATGCTAAACAAGATAACTCGTATCTTAATTAATGATGCAGTCTTTGGGAAGTTTCTTGTTTAAAGCATATGCCGCATCAAGAATTAAATATATTTGTCGCGTTTTTCCTGCATATGATTAAATCGGCACGAAATAGCTAACCTGCAATACTCTAATTGATAAAATGCAGACTTAATGATTGTAATCGGATGTACATCTTTATTAGCAAATTTAAAAATAAATTTTTATTTTTTTTCTGAAGAACAAGCTCGTCTTTCTTGAACATACTTTGAAGTTAAACAAAAACTATAAGAAGGGAAAAATAGGCTAATGAAAACTGGCGAGGAATACGAGAAATTTGAAAAAAATATAGAATTGAATACATTGATTACTAGATCAAAATCTTTAGTATCTAAATATTGAATATTTTTAGGTCATAAAGAACAATGTTCTAAACATCACGAAAGGTGATAAATTAATGCGTTTTTGCTGGCATGTCTTTAATTTCCTTAACATCCATACAACTTAGATACTTGTACAATGATAAAATCCAACGTGACAAACTACCCCCCTCCCTTCCCCCATTATATAACCAATTATTGCCAATATTTGTGGATAGCTCTTGGATTTACGTTCATCGCCGCTCCTAAACAACAAAGATTGACTCGTAATTTTCTAAGAAGAGTTTCAGAGTTTCAACAGAAACCCAAGGCTCGTATGTTTATATAATTACCCGAAATGTTATAATCATTTTTAGTACTTTTAAAAACACCTTAATGTTGTTATTGAGTCAGTAGATTCCTTGATTTTAATTTAGCTTTGAGAGTTTACTACAAAAGTCATGAAAAAGAGATTCGAGAACGCAAGGATTTCAGTGCGTAATAAGTGAAAAGATT
Source organism: Hydrozoanthus tunicans (assembly GCA_026413305.1). Classification (NCBI taxonomy): domain Eukaryota; kingdom Metazoa; phylum Cnidaria; class Anthozoa; order Zoantharia; family Hydrozoanthidae; genus Hydrozoanthus; species Hydrozoanthus tunicans. The sequence goes on along the minus strand of JAOBAT010010603.1, from coordinate 6,830 downwards.
ACGTTTTTTTTTCATCATCGAACAAAAAGTGTTTACTTCTGTCCATTATTCCTGAGCATTTTCACTCGCTTCTAAAATGACTGTGATTAACACAGCCACTACCCTAACCGTAGAACCATCCCCACCCCGACCGAGTCTTGGTGGAGCTTTCTACCCAATTAAAATTTCTGTTGAAAATGTATTGTGTTGATCAACCTTTAAAGACCATTGGATAATATACACCAAAAATGGGTTGCGTTACGTTTACAACTGTTATTTTCAAAGCCTTTCGTTTATGTAAAACTAATATAGTAATATTATAACAATTTATTAGTGCTAAAAATACTTTACGCCGCTGTTAACAGCGTCAAATGCACAAAAGAAAAGGAAGTGAAACTATGTAAGGATTGGTTAAAAACTGTAAGCCCTCTAGAAATATTACAGAATAAAAGAAAAGGATTGGTTTTGGTTCGGGAAATATACCAATTTTAATGTGTGGGCTAATTTTATCAAAAGAATACGTTTGCATGTTGGTTAGGGACACAAAGGCAAAGTTGCTTTTCTGGTCGTATTTGATAACTAGTCAACCTAGCAACCATTCTTTTTGTATCTTGTTGTTATGATTCTAATGCAATTTGTATTGTCAAACGTAATCAACTTGCAGCTCTCTCTTTCTACCTTCAAAGTTACTGTTTTTCTTGTCGCCAAAAGTATTCAGGTTTGCGTCAGTTTCTGAATTTAATCTCAGTTGTGAAAACAAATAAAATAGAACTTGTAGTAGATCAATTTCCCGAAAAGCCAAAGGCGATCATGCAAGAGCACTTGGAAAGATGGAGCACTTTAAATATTACATCTCCAAAAAAAAGTTCGTTCAGGCAGTTTTAAAACTGTGCGTTACAATATATCAGAAACTCAAATGGTTTCTAACTTAATTTGCTAAACTTTGATAAACGTCAACTTCTAAAGACTTAAATAAGAATTAGCAACTGCTCCCTTCGGCAAAATAGTATAACTAAACTTTAGTCTTGTATATTTTCAAAGGCTCGGGAGACTGTTGAAGTAAAACTGGAGAAACAAGTGTACATATACTAGAGTTAAAAAACATTTAAATAACTTTTTTGCGTGGTACGTTAGCTCTCAAATATATATGGAGACAGCTGTTCCCAAGATTACGCTTTTAACCAGTAAAAGAAAACTAAGATAAATTTCAGCTTGTTTTAAACAAAACTAGCTTTTAAATTGAAAATCAGTTTTTTCAATCTTGCACTCTCATTCATATCGAGGAAACAAGCATGTGTATTGTTTAGAGTTATACTAACTGTATGCATCTTTTTTTAAATTGTTACCATAAATCAACGAACTCTCTATTTAATATATGTAATGTAGTTCAAGCAATTAAGTAATATAACATTAGAAACGATATAACTAAAATTTTTAAGATTCAAAATACCTTTGAGTATATTTTTTTTCACAAGCTCAAACAATCTTCAAGGTTTCGAGTCTTCCAAACATCCCAGCTACTGCTTCTAAGACCCACAGATACCTCACAATACTAAAAGTACCGGTTGAAGGAACTGCCCAAGAAACGAGCCATATATTTATAAATGTATCCCTGCTGGCTCTTAAAGCTTGTTTATCTTCTGAGAGGGAATTAATCTACTATTTTCTGCAAATTGTTGTTCTGGAATACTCCCCACTGTGTTAAATATGAGAATCTGTTAGTTTCCCATTTGAGCCCGAACAAAAGAAAATGACTAAAGAATTAGAAAAATTGTTTTTGTAGGCAGCTCCTGCTAAGAAAGTTTAAGAAACGTGAAGACTTCACAACTCCACAGTATGGGTTCTTGTTTAGAAATAACACTTAAGTGTTTTTGGTTGTGATGCTCTTTTTCGTATGAATTAGGGAAACTGTTTTCTTTTATACTAACATTGTTTACCAAAACACTGAATTTTCGTCAATCTGATTTACGTTTAACTGATACGTTTTCCTTTTCTTTTAAGCGTAACAGGCCGCTATGCAAAATATTTAAATTCTCGCAAGTTGCATAAAATGCGCTAAAATCTAATTCAGAGTACAGATATGGAAAAAAAATGCAATTTCGTAAAATTTCTGGGATCTTTTGAGAGCTTGGTAACATCACTAATTTTCTCCGTCTTGTACACCCGGTCTCCCTACCTTCGCTTCCCTGATCCGAACCCTCCTCCACCTACCCCTCCCCCGAATAGCTCGTCAACCTAACCTAGGCCAGCCTTTTACCATCTCTACATTGCAAACGTCACACCACAGGCCCCTGATTTACAGACAAAATTTTACTAACCTACAGTTCGCTATAACTAAATAGCTTCTTTGGTGAATATTGTTCTCTGTTTCAACTTCGAAACGTTTATTAAATGTTATTTTGCGTTTCTTATTTTAAACTTAATTTATCTTGCCACAGAAGATTAGACTCCAGCTAAAAATACTAAGACCTTTATTTAAATACTAAGACCTCTATTTAAATACTCTCAAACTTCGAAGATCAGATTTTAATTCAAAGCCAAGCAAACTTCTATTCATTTTTTGTTCCACTCGTTATACCATACAGATACAATACTTATCAGATTTAAGAGCCCGAACTTTTCGTGCGGAAGAGTGCCGCAAAGCACAAAACCAGTGGGCGTTAAATAGGGCCCTAACTGACATTCTTAAAAAGTAATATTTCCTTAATTGATGTATCCCTCTAATGATTTTTTCAAGATTCATAAATAAAGGAGCAATAAATATTTTTTGGACCACGCATAATGTAAATGAGAAAAAAGGCTAAACTTTTTTTATATAGTTAGTTTTGTTCATTGTTAAAATTCTAAAAAAAACTTACAGAGGATGTCTATTTCTTTTTTTAGTAAACTGAGAACAACATCAAACACTGTGCAAAATAATGTTTTACTTAATTTAATTTTGAAATAAAAACTCGTCGGATTTTAAAGTTACTGCTCAGCATAAAGTTGTTGCAACTATCTTTAAGTTTTAATGTTTTGTGGATTGAAAGAATCTTAAAACTATAAGCTCGCACAAGTTAGAATAAAAAAAAAATGATACAGATACAAACCTTTCTCGATCTTCGAAAACAGCTCAGTCGCCCGTAAGTTGTTTTGACGGCGTTAGGTCTACAACTGAATGCTCACTCAAGATACAATAGACTATAACTTCGATTCAAAATGAAACCGACCAATCACATTGCCTGTTTTGGCTCTCTATGAGAAACTCAAGTGTCGTCATACCCTTTTGAAAGTCATAAGTGCTTTAAGTTCCGCTTCTTCAAAGAAGAAGAAATTCGATGAATTAAGTATAATTTGGATGGATCTCCTCTCAGTAGGTGTAAATGGTTGTGTTCTTTATTAGTGCGACAGGAAGCGGGGATTGCGAGGCTTCCTTTATGATCATCGTCACTTATTATAAAAAGCGCAATATTATTTTTTATGTAACAAATTGAACAAAGGAATAAAAAGATGTCTACCTAGTTAGAAGGTACTAGAACATTAACGGCACATTTAAATTTGTTTTCGAAGAACATATACACCAACAAAATCGACCGTAGAAGCACTTCACCCTTTATAACACGACGCGATAAAAAAATCACGATATTACCAAGCTGACAATCACTTTTTTTTCTTGATAGACCTTCAATTAATTTTTGCTTTGCGTGAGAATTCTCCGCCTATTTTTCTAAAAAGCTTTAGAAAAGAAAATATTTTAGATATTCATCAATACAGGCAGCAAGACATCAGAATTGCGTCTCAATAATAGAATATCTCGTAAAATGATTTCCTCTCACCTGCCTTAACCATATAAGACAAACTCGATCGAGGTCCAAGTGGAAAAAAGGTATCTATAAGCAGTATAGGGTTGAAGGCTAGATTTATTGTAAAATTACGAGTAAAAATTTTTATGCCTGTATATGAAGGAAAGAACGACAAATAAACCTTTATTATATAAAATTATATACTGTCAAATGATCCGCTACAAAGTATTCGAAATAAGAAATAAAACACGAAAATAACATTCCATATCTTGGTTAGATATTCATTATAAATTAAAACAGTTTTCTCATAAATTAAAGCCATTTACGAGAAAGAAACAAGAATTTGAATAAAAACATTCCTATTATACGTGTTCCGGTAATAGTGCTTTATGATCAACTTTAAATATTTTTTCCTTTTGCTTAATGGGGTTTTGAAAGCTTCTCGCATAGCTATCAAATTGCCTACTCAATCATTGTGAAATATAGAAAACCCAGCCCTGCAAATCAAACACTTTGCAATTAGGGTAAAACAAGTATTTCAAAGATCTTCGAAAAAAACAAAAAACAAGTTGTCAAAGTTATGATTAAATGATAAAAGAACAGGTTAAAATTTTTGTTAAATTTTTCAGCATGATAACATTATTTTACAGAAAACTGTCAACAAACAAAGCTACTCCTTGAAGAGTGTTTTTAGGTTTGACGTATTCGATTTTATCAATACTTCCTAGATCCCGGTTGCATCCATGTGAATAGTTTTCATTATAGGAAATGAAGAAAAAACAATCCTGCAAGTGTTCTCAGACGAAACCAACTGTCAGGAAAATTTTAAGTTGTTATCTTAGTACACAACAAAACTCGCTCCTTTCTTTAATAAGGGTGAAAACGCTAATTTACAAAATAGTCCAACAGAAACAAGTTCTTGTAAAGAGAAGCACAGGACGTGTTTGATTTTTTGCCATAAACATTAACGGTCTTTTGCAACCAAATATCAGGATGTATTATACAAGCATTCGTTTCGAAGATGACAGGACGTGTGTCGATGACTAACGGCTTTCCTTCGTTAATTCAATGGAGGAATCTGACGTCTTTGTTATAAATCGAAGTTATCCTGTCGTTATAAGAGACAATCGAAAGACTGAATCGTTAAACCAGAGTTCGTCAAGACTCTTTTTACCGGAAACTTCGGAGACACTTTTTGTTTTATTGCTTACGATTTTTAAATTTAGTTCTTAACATTAGCGGAAAGTCTGCAATAACTCCCACCAGTCGTTATATGACTGCAGCTGTACTATAATCATTCAAAGATAACACTTATCCATGTCAGGTTGAAGTATGCCTACCGTTTTTCCTATGAATCCATATAGCCATTTCAGTGTCTGCAACATATCTCTCGCAATGCATGTCGGTACTGAGGTCGAGTAAGCACATATGTAAATGGGTCAAGCGCAAAGTTAAGTAGAGCAAGGCGCGATATCTGGAGATCTGCATCTACATTCAGCCATACTCCTGCTAGGTTGCAAATCATTCGTACCTAGAAAGCACATACAAATAAGCCCATTTAAGTTTCTACAGACAAACTTTACCTGTGAACCATTAACTTGATCCTTAGGTGGAAAGGCATGATTATGGAGTTATGGGCTTTTACCATCCGACTTCTGAAAGAAAAACTGCCCGGGAAAACCCACGTTAAGATCAACACGCCATAAGATAGCTATGTTGCCAGCATGGTTGTCGCAGTAGTGTAGTGGTCATCACATACGACTAGTAATCCGGGGGACGTGGGTTCGAATCCCATCTGTGGCAACATGTTTTTCTTTCTGTTTATTCGACATATATTTCTCTTGGATGGGTTTCTCGTATATTCGTAGAATTTGTTGTTGAAATAGAAACACAAATTAACATTTACAGTTACTGTTCATCAGCAGGATCCCAAACTGTATGCAATTCCACAATAACATACCAGAGTTAGATAGATAGATAGATAGTTTATCAAAAAATATTACATGGCAGTTGGTAAACTGAAATGCGTAATATACATATTTAAACTGCACGATAATTGAATGTACATATAATATAAAATTTATAAAACTGGAAGGTAAGCTAAAATTTATGATAATTTATAATAAGAAGCGCACATTGCAGGAATAAAAGACTTCCTGTGCCTGTTGGTTTTAAAACGAGGTAAGAAAAAGTTCCTCTGGCGTCTGAGCTTGTAGTTTGAGTTGTTTACTGGTGGCAAAAGGCTGTTAAGCTTATGGTTTGGGTTACTTGTTATGGACGAAAAGAACTGATAGCAAAGGTTGACTCGTCTCTCCTTGAGGGTTGCGAGACCAAAGTTGGCGATGCATTTATCATATGATGATTTTGGAGCGAGAATTTTGGTTGCCCGTTTTTGTACTCGCGCAAGTTCCTCACTTAGGTAGTTTGGAAGTGCATGGTGGAAAACTGGTGCACAGTACTCAGTAGGGTCTCTACCCATTGACTGGACAATGGCTTTCATTGTTGTTTTTATGTAGCCAATGTTTACATCAACATCATTCCAAACTTCGTATTTTTAACCACTTACAATAGTAATGTACATTTTAAGTAAGGAAGATGAAAACGTTGTTATGGTCACAGTCACATAAAATGACTCCAAGTAAGCCTAAAATTAGTTGAGATAAACTCTTTCAGTCCCATTTGTAGGGGTATAATCTCCCATCTAGAGTGGTTAACCCTTTCAGTTCCAGTTGTACTGGTAAATTCTCCCATCTAGAGTAATTAACTCTTCCAGCCCAATTTGTATTGGTAAATTCTCCCATCTAAAGTGGTTAACCCTTTCAGTCCAAGTTGTACTGGTAAATTCTCCCATCTAGAGTGATTAAATCTTTCAGTCCCATTTGTGTTGGTAAATTGTCCCATCTAAAGTGGTTAGCCCTTTCAGTTCCAGTTGTACTGGTAAATTCTCCCATCTAGAGTGGTTAACCCATTCAGCCCCATTTGCATTGGTAAATTCTCCCATCTAGAGTGGTTAACCCATTCAGCCCCATTTGCATTGGTAAATTCTCCCATCTAGAGTGGTTAACCCAT
>JAOBAT010010592.1:0-10295 GCA_026413305.1 Hydrozoanthus tunicans | reverse complement strand
ACCAAGAGGAACTACCGGGAACTGTTTGGTTTGTTGTGTTCACATCAGTCAGTCCACCAGTACCGTTCATCGTTGTAATTTTTCTTGAGAGATCCTGAAGGCAAAAAGAGAAACAAGTGTTTTAGTATTTTTGATAGCGAATCAAATCACGTTAATATTTGACAAATCACTATTTCAACCTGATTTACAACAAGTTTCATATTAGATATATTCTTTATTTTTACAAACAGTTTTTCATATACCTTTCCCCTCCACCCTGACACACAGAAACAAATTGCTTCGAACAAAACGCTTCAAAAATGATTTATTTTCTAATGTTTTTAATTCAGGAGCAACTAAATCGACTAGTTCAGCATCTCAAAAAGATCATACACGTTTTCAAATTGTTTTCGTTCCTAATGTCGCTTTCCTTATACAATTAAGTTAACAAAACTTGCGCTATAGTAATGTTGTAACCATTTTCCAACTTTTCTCTGTTTCTTAAAAATGTTTCTTTATTCTAGATGTCTTGCTCGGCGCGCGCTATTCTAAAACACTGGCCCTATCAAAAAAATTAACACAAACAACAAAGTTTTTCAGGTCACTGTAAGCCATTTTTGTTTTCAGCCATACCGTTCCAGTTAGTGTATATCGGAATGGATTTTTGTAAAGTTACAATAACGTTTATTTTTTCAAAAGAAAATAGCTCGCAACATTCTGGCGACTAAGCATCGAAAGCGTTTTTATCTTTAAGTGTCGTGAGATTTTGTTTTTTCTATAATGAAAAAAAAATGTTCTAAATTGACAATGTTGTTAAAAAACGTGCATAAAATTTACATCAATATTAATTAAGATTCATTTAATTTCAAAACGCGATTTGTCGAAAATCGCGTTGATAAAGTGCATTGTCAATTTCCTATAATAAGGTAGACCTAAATTTCAACAATTGATAAAAACCATAATTTTTCGACAAAGGTTGAACAACTGCTCCATAGCTTTCAATTTAGTTCCAAAAAAAGGTCGGAATAATGTCTTATTAGGTTGAAATTTAGTTTGTCTAACTTTTGGGGATCATAATTAAATCAGTACTCATGAAGAAATCATAGTGAAAAAGCAAAACTCCTATTCATACATTCGTGATCTAAAGAAAGAGAAGATGCAGAATTCGAACCACCACGAATGCTATTATGTTAAAGAATAACGAAAAGGTAAAATTCCTAATCTAATTCGAAACAAAGAGATTCCCGATACAAGAAAAACGAACAGATAGCCAAGTTTAATTGCTTACCCAACGAAAGAAAAAATTTTCCTCAATAGTGAGTGTACTCTGTTGGCAATAAACGAGGCACCATCTGGGTGAGATTAAGGGATTTGTTTTTATGCAGCTTTACATATGCGTTTATTTACATTCTATAAATGAACTATTAACGTCTGCTTGTTTGTGCAGTTAAAGAATACGATCCGGAGTCGAGCCCGCTTGAGCACTTTAAAACCTTGTTAAATAAACGGATGTTTTTCATCAACTCTGTTCCGCCCTTTGGAAAAGAGAGAAAAAATGAAAATTTCACTTGCTCTCCTGTATACCTTTTTTCCGTAAATTTCAGAAAAATAACTTCTTATTTCGCATGCAATAGACTACTCTCGCAAGTGTGAGCGATCAAAGCCTCCAGCTGATTGAAAACTTTTTAGTCTTTCTTCTTTCAAACATACAAGAACTACTTCACGGAAACTGGAGGATTCTAGATCTCTCTAGATCTAATATAGTCACGATACAGACTTATATTCTTTACACAGTTTACACGCAGTAAGTGTGATAAACTAGGCTTCTGCTAAACAAATATGAAGTTGTTTACTAAGTAGAATTGTGAGTCAAAAAACTAAAAGTTTAAGGTGATAAAAAGCCAGTTTTAACCTTCCATGGTGGATCAGCGTGTTTGCCGCACTTTTTATCAAGAACAATTTCTAGCAATATCTTTGCTTCGAGCCAAATAAGCTTTACTAAAATTCATTGTTGATGGAGATTTGTTGCTCTGCAACTCAATTTGTAGCTTTTCACACACTTAAATTACCAGAGTTTGGCTTAAAAATACCGGTTTCGTCCTTCGGACCTCTTCAGTTCTTCGCCATTCAAATGGAACCTAAAAGTGTAACTTTTAATCCTAGAAGCAGAATACTGAAACAAGATGAGGAAACTTGTTTTTCTAGTTTGGCTCAATATCCTTGAATTGTACCACAACTAACTTTCTTCTTTGAACCTTATTTTGTATCTAAGTCACAATGACTATTTTAGTTCCCTGCCTTCAAAGTGTTATTCCGAGCCTATGGGCGACAAACAATAAAACATTTACAAACAAATGTTTATGATAAAGTTCCATACATGAACCAAGAAGTCTAGATTTGTCTATTAACTGTCCAAGCTTAGCCTGTACTTGTTTTTTGCCAGTACACTTGAGCTTTATTGTCCGATTGTGAAGTTTGTTCTTTCAAAGTCTTTAATGCACCAGTATCACCTGTTTTCAAGAGAATAGAAACTTTAGCAGCAGTGTCGCTAGACTGAAGAGCGCCAAGCGCCTCCGACCGTTTAGCTTCGCAAATAACGGAAGTCTTACGAAGGTAAACATGCGCTCTCGTGTTTACTTACCATCTGCGATCAGCATCTCAACATACTTATTTTTGATGAGAATAATAGAAAACATGCCCATTTTTTGAAAAATGTGTTTAATTGTCCTTGTGCGTTTGTTTAAGATTTGACTAGGAAGTAAGTCATAGATTTGAACAATGTTTAAAAATGTTTTACAAAAGATGGCTGTTACGACTTAATACAAATTTCGATCGAAGCTTTTATCGAGTTGCAGTTCACCATCTCAGACTCAACTCCTTATAAAATTTGTTCCTCCTAACCACATAGCAAGAAAAATTATTACGTTAAAAAGTATACACACTGTCTTTGAGGGGGAGAGGGGGGGGGGGTTATTGTTTATCGAGGGTGCTTACTGTTTAAAAAGGTTATCGATAATCAGTTAATTTGTTAGCCTGTTCTGAGTAATCAGCTTAAGTTTGGATTTTCATTCGCAATAATCGATATCAGTTAAAACTCTTCTCGAGACTCATTAATCAGCTTGATTGTCCATAATGTTTGGTTTCCACCTGGTTACCACCAATTGAATTCGTCTGTATTGGGAACTAGTACTTTTAAAAACTTTTCGCCTAAAAGTGATGATTCTTTCTAAAGACTTTTAAACTTCCACCTCCGCTAAAAAATATCAATCGTGATCACTGAAAACGTGATTTACTGAAAACTAAATAAAAATGCTAAAATGCCAAAAAACATAATTTATTGTTTCAGCCAACGTTTTTTCACTTCCATTTGACATTCAGTGAACAGATAAGGCTCTAAAAATTTTGAGCCTACACTGAACAATATTTCTCCCTACCCAAATAACAATAAAACCTCCCCCCTTAAAAAATGGAGAAAGAAACCCTTAACATTGTTATATTAAACCCTTTTTTTACACAGAAAAGAACTGTTTCTACTTCAGATTTTTCCTAAATTGATGGCTCTACAAAGCAAAAACTTTTTAAAATTATAAATGAAGATACCGCGGCTATTCCCCAATTCTATCAAACTGCGAAAACCAAGAGCAGTTTGACAAAAATTCGCTTTCACGAGCTCCGTTTCTACCTGAAGTCACTTCTTGTTCTTTTGCCACTTAAGCCGTGGCACTCTCTGTACCATGTTCTTTCAAAATGTCTTCCAAAACTTAAATTTTACCTCGAACTCCAAGTATACAACCAAACATGGAACTCATGAAGAGCGCTCAAAGCTTGGCAAGAAGCAAATGTCGCTGGTCATGCATGCTTGAGGAAATATTTTCGATAAACTTTGTAGAGACTATCTAACCGGCGCTGGTCGCGGGCAAAATGTCGCTGGTCGCGGGTATTTGTTTTATATTTTTATAGTGGTCTAATGGAATTACTTTGTTCGTCTGGTGACTTGATGGCCGAGTGGTATTTTTACTGAAAAGTGTTTAAGAGCACAACTAATCCAGTTCAAATCTTGTTTTTTTCGGAACATTTTTTTGTACTTTTTTCAACCAGCAGTTTTTCGTCTCTTTCTTCTTTCGGGCAAAAAAAAAAAAAAAAAATGACCAGATTGTGTTCGTTTTTCTTTTTTTTAATACTGCAGAATCGAAATTCAAGTTAGTCACGGAATTGTTTTGTTTTTTCGTTTATACTTGTGACAGCGTTTCAGCTTAAATTTCTGGCATTTTCTAGTTTTCCATACACGTACAAAAAAATAACTAATTTTACTTTACCCGCGACGACCAACACAACCTGTTTAACTTAGAAAAGCCCCGTTCTCGTAAAACTTACTTTTCTATCGTCACATCAAATCGTATCTCCGTTCTCATGATATTCTATTTCTATTTCTTGATGGGAAACGCAAATGCTATGGCAACCTATTTGTAAAAGTGCGTGAGGTGCTCGGAATTCAAGTCATAAATTTTCAGCTAAACCCCCACCCTATGTATGGTGCTCCGCTATAAAACTAAAAGTACATTAAAAACACCCGCGACCCGCGACACTTTACCCACGACCCACGACGTTTGGCCCGCGACCCGTGACATTTTACCCGCGACCCGCGCCGATTAGACAATCTCAACTTTGTAAACACTAGTTCTTCAGTAACTAATAGAAAGGTTAATATAAAATTGGACAGTTAACAAAACATTATGATGTCTAAGGATAAAATACATTTTGTCTAGTTTATTGGCGAATAATCGCTGTGAATTCTAATATGTAAAATCTTAACAAAAAAGAAAAATTCCTATTCTTTTAAAAATTCGATAGAAAGACAAGATGCCGATACAAGAAAAACTAACGGATAGCCAAGTTTAGTTACTTACCCAACGAAGGAAAAACCTTTCTTCTGTAGTGAATGTACTCTGTTGGCAACAAACGAGGCACCATCTGGGTGAGAGTGAGGGATTTGTTTTTATGCAGCTTTACATGTGCGTTTGTTTACATTCTATAAATGAACTATTAATGTCTCCTCGTTCGTGTAGTTAAAGAATAGGAAGTCGAGTCTTCTTGAGCTCTTGTAAACCGGGTTCAACAAATGTTTTTCAACAACTGTTCCGCTCTTACGAAAAGAGAAAAAATGAAAATTTCGATATCTCTCCTATATACTCTTTTTCCGTAAATTTCTGGAAAATAACTTCTGAATTTGCGTGCAATAGCGTTTTACTTTCTCAAATGTGAGCGATCAAAAACTGCAACCGATTGAAAGGTTGATAGCCTTTCTTCTTTCAAACATAAAAGAACTACTTCACGGAAACTGTAGGACTCTCTCTAATATAGTCACGATTCAGACGCACTGCATGCCCACAGTAAGTTTGAAAACAAAGCGTCTTCTAAACAAATATAAAGTTGTTTATTAACTAGCATTGCGGGTCAAAGAAAGAACGTAAGGTTTAAGGTGATAAAAAGCCAGTTTTAAACTTCCATGGTGGATCAGCGTACGTGCACCCTTTTTGTCAAGAACAGCGGTCATGGAAGGTCTTGCGAGATGCCCTTCCAATGAAAAACTTTACAAGATGATATTTGCTTGTATTCGAAACAAACCTTCAATAACAAATGCTACTGGTTTAATTAATCCATTTTGCTGTTATAAGAAAGTTTCTATCGTATAAAAACTCGGAAATTAACGGTGAGCGATAGTTATCAAATGTTGATAAATTCAAAGGCATGGAAGGTGCCATTTATAGAGAAAATTCCGGGATATCCGGATAGATAACAGTGAACTCTTTCAAATAGTTTTGGAAAAAATTGAATATAATGACATAAATAGTTGCTACCAAAAGCTTTTTAGTGTACTCGCTTTATCCCCCTTGTTAGAAGTTTTATTTGAACTCTCGATGCAGGCGTGATTCCAATATTTCCTTTGTACGTTTTTCAAGAAATGACATGTTTTATATTGAGTGATTCTATCAAATCGATATTATATGCGCTAACAAGTCATCGTATTGCCGACATGTTTTGATTAAAACAGAAAAAACAAAAAAAACAAAAAAAAAAATTAATGTAAAGCAAAAAGAAGAACGGCTGAAATTTATAAAAAAGTGTTAAAAAGGAACTTATTGTAATTTTGTCGTCCATATAAGCAAACCAATGTTACATCAAATGAACAACGCTGGAAAGATAATAATAATATAATAATATTGATGAAACAACTTTTAGATTCAAAGAAATCAGTCTGTGATCACGACTTCAACTCTCGTCGCATGTAAGTCGAGCCCCGCGATATTTTTTTATAATTTTGAAACCGCTACAGCTAAAAATGGAGCACGCTGTAGTTAGCAACTTTGTCTGTAAAGGGTGACAGAGACAGCAAGTCTGACGGGTTAATGATGTATTAGAACAAAACATGTTTTTGCCGCAGTCCAAGCTGTCGAACAATGAGAGAAACAGCACGGTTGATTGTTTAGTGAGAATTTAATGGCTGATAAGTTTCACAATGATTTCCGCTTCAAACAACTCATCGCCTTTGGCTATTACATGATCGAAACATGTTAGCCTATGAAGTCCAAGTAAAGCAAATCTTCAGTAAAAGGAAATGTCTGTGCGATCCCTGATACAAAAACCCTTCAGTTTGCCTATAAACCACCCAACCAACACCTTTGATCAAACCGATGCTTTTCTCCTGTCACCACATATAAAACCAATCTCATTTTTAGGCTGAGCACCTCGCCCTTTAATTTTTGGGATTCAGATAACTGAGTTTCAAGATGCAATTTCTACTTCATTCTGTTTCTAGAAAGCTCCTGGTTCGTTGATAGTGTGGTTTTACAGCCGCATTATTTCAAAGACACCTGAGTTATTTGTCTCTCTGTAAAAATACGTATTCATGAATGCGGCGCGCGAAAGTACCTCGCTATTTGTACTTGTACGAACTTACGTTAAAACACGTACTCATGTTTCACCATGGCCAGGCAGGTATCATATGAAAGACTTACTAGTGCTCTATGAACGATCAAAACTAACTAACGAAGTAATTTCACTTACCTTAGTTATAAGTCAGACCCGTTTATAAGACGCACTGATCCTGCACTTGAACGAACCAGTTAAGAAATGGTTAGATTGCTAAAGTTTTACTGGTTTTTTTGCTGCACCAACAATTGACAAGAGTTGCTTCCAATTAACATGTTAGTGATTTCGATTGTCTTCTGTTTTGAGTATACTCGAATTTTTTTTAATTAAGGTCACTCATGATCTTTTCGCCCAGCCTGCATGTGAAACTTATTAAAATTTGAACCAATCGAAGAAACTTTTAAATTTTAAATCAGAGGAGGGCGATTTCAGCAAAATCATTTTTTAAAAAGTTTTTGTGTGACGTTAATGAAAACTACGAAAATTAAAGTACCAAACGATCAGACATTCTGGAAGTCGTGTACAATATTCAGCACTTAGATTAATTAAAAATATAATTATTTCAAAGCATTTACATAACAAGCCGAAGAAATAAAATAAAATGTGTAAAAATTCGAGATACTTTTTTGGTGTGGCATCATCATGATATCATTATAACGTCATAAAAGAAAAATAATCACGGCAGCTAAATTAGCTCTTTGTGCTTATGTAGCATTTACAGATACAGAGGAACTCCGAAAAGGCCCAGTATGAATAGGGTTAAGTATTACAGTATAGGTCCCACAACCTAAAATAAATAGATAAAATAGAATTATTAAGTTGAGGAAGTTTGAACCTTGATGTCTCAAAAACCATAAAAGGTTTTCGACAAAGTTTCTTCACCGTTGTTCCTTACTTAGCGAGGTCTATCCACTGAAGTAAAAAAGAAATTCACCTCAAAGACGCTTTTAAAAATTTCAAGATTTCACTTCCAAAATCTAGAAAGAGAGCTGAGAACTGTTCTCAGAGACCGATGAAGTGGGGGGGGGGGAAGTGGTGGCGTTGAGTGGGTTTTTGAAACTTTACAGGTATAGTTGATTAAGAGAATAAAATAGCATTATGACGTAAGAGGGGACGAGGAAAGTGTGCCCGAAGCGATGCTGTTTTCTCCTTTTTAGAAAATATCTGCAGAGAAAGTGGACTGCCATGTTCGAAGGCGGTGACGTCAGCTGTCTGCTCATTGGAGACTGACAATAACTGCTCATCATTTAATGGCTGATACAACAATAGTTGTCAAAAATAACCAATAGAAACGCCTCTTAGAGACATAAGTAAAGTAAAGTGGTGCATTTACATAGCGCGCCTTTTCCAAATGAATGAATAAATGAATGCTCAAAGGCACTTTACAATAATCAGTTTACCCCCAGCTTACCGGAAGCGTATATAAGCGCCTCAGGCAGCCGCTTCAAAGCGGTTTATGTATGCTGGAATCATTTTACCGACCCCGGAAGGATGGAAAGGTGAGTGGCCTTCAGCGGGAAAGAAGGTCGCCCAAATATTCAACCCTCGACCAGGTCGGGGATCGAACCGGGGACCTCAGGATTGGGAGGCAGAGATCTTACCACTGCGCCAACCCCTCCGCAACATAACTAAAACGGCACATTCAAACTTCAATCGCGAAGCAAAACCTTCGGTTTGTAACCGGAAAATCCTCCATCTTTTTTTTAAAAAAAGGTCTTGAGCTGTGTAACGTCAAATCCAGTTTCTAATCTCTCATAGAAAATAGATTTGTAACCAATCAGGGCGCGCGTTATATCAGGATTATTTTCTAAATATGTTCATTAACGACGCTAGAGTAAAGCCCTTTTGACATTTCTTCCTTTCTTTTCCATTTTTTGTTTTGCTTAAATTTTTTTTCTAAGAAATGCGTGATTAAAGAAATTATCGGAGATCAGCGTATTCGGTAACGACGCCAAACACCACGTTTCCTCTGCCTTTTTATGCTCTGAAATTGTCAAATCAACTACATCTTTTTTAAAAGGGAAACAGTCGCTTCTAACTTAATATGGCAGTAATATGCACGTGACTGTATCCGGTGGTACAGTTACTGCTATTACTTAGAGGTAACTCATCTTAGCCCTAGAAGGGTGTATGTTTATATTCCCTTTCTAAACAGACCTTATTTTTCAACTACCTCATGAGTAAAACTTTTTCTGACGAAATGCATAAAACATGAACGGTGATGTTCTTAATTGATATGTAAAACTGACATTTTTGAAAGTAATTTGGAACTAAGCATTAGTCAGTGTTTCTGTAGTTCAATGTTCTCCTGTCTAGCGTTACGAGCGTTGATCTCATCCTGAACTGATCTACACGACCAAGGACAGCACAACAGCTCCATCAAACCTTGACGATAAATTTCGTTAAACACGAAATACACCATTGGATTGATAACGGGGACAAGTAAAGGAAGGTTATCAAATACCAAATGCAGGATGCCGTTGGGAAACGTAGGAAACATAAGCTTTACGTTGAATGTTGAAAACGTTCTACTTGCTCTTCACATTTATCGTATGCCTCACGGAGTTAAAAGTTTGGATGGGACCTAGCTACAGCAAAAACACAACAGATTTATCAAACGACGTTGCGTGGTGATATTATTCAATAAGTATGTATTGTAACAACTTTAAAAGTAATTTAGAACTAAGCATCAGTCATTGTTTTGGTAGTTCAACGTTCTCTTGTCTAACGTTATGAACATTGTTCTCATCCTGAGGTGAGACTGATCTACACCACCAAGGACAGCACAACAGTTCCATCCTTGACGATAAGTTTCGTTAAATACGAAATACACCATTGGGTTTATAACGGGGACAAGTAAAGGAAGCTGATCAACTGATACCCAACGGAAGATGCACGGGAGACTTCTCGTGTTAAAAATGAGAGAAGAGAGCACTAGCGAAAGATGTGGAACCCACGCAACATAAAACACGACAACAACAAACACGAGCATGTACGAAATCTTGCGGTTTTGTGCGGCTCTCTTCCTAGTTTCTACAGCTGAGAGGTTGAGCCGCTTTTTCTGTAAGTAAAGAGACGTTAGAATTGCTGAATACAAAATCGTCAAAACGACAGCAGAAACTTAAATGACAAAGTAAAAAGAAATGAATGCGATTTTCAAAACTTGCGAAGAGTAGGATGGTGGGTCCCATTGGAACCTACAATAAAGCTTGTTATCATCAGAAACCAGTTTGGTACCATAAAAAAAATGTCAACAGGATGCAAGTGATACAACCCATGCTAGTGCAATCATCACCCAACATTTCCATATAGAAAACAAAGGAAGCTTTAGAGGCAGCACAACAGCACGGAACCGATCTGCTGCAATCAATAACAGAGTGAAATTT
>JAOBAT010010581.1:0-10296 GCA_026413305.1 Hydrozoanthus tunicans | reverse complement strand
GACTGTCTTCGATTGACAATAGTCGAAAACATTTAGTTTTTTTTATTATCATTTCAAGATGGCGTCGTGTGTATTTCAAACAAAACTTGCACCCCTTACTCTTTTTACTGTCTGCCCACCATGAACTGTAATCGTCCTGTCCGTCGCCATGGCAACAATCGCCACACTGAGACACGTTCGTACAGCGTACATCTGGAAGAGTCCAAAGAAAGTCAACACCAACAATAAGTAGCGCTTTGGTAGCTTGTCGAAACATCTCGACTTTTCTGAGTTTTCGTCTGGTGGTCTGGTGAACTCAGTCTGCCGCTCCTTGGTTTCATCCGAGAAATCAAACTGGACTTGATGGGCTTGGGGCCGACTCATTCAAGGTAGTTCTCCGAACAACTTTAATTACTCCTTCCCCCTATGAAAAGGTAGTTTTAAAATAAGGAGGTTTTCTACAATACAATACTGTACAACACAATGTACTACAAAACATAAAAGATAACATCATGCAATACGATACAATAAAGCATAGTACAATACAATGCAATAACCGTTATTTACTGTGGTCAAGGTACGTGTATATAAGCACAGGTAGAGTACTAAGCAAAAAAAGTAAATAAAATGAAACAAAACTTTTTGTTATCCTGTATATCAGAAAACACCTGTTCTGTGACATTCTTTGAAACTTGTAATGAGGCATTTTTTATTCCTAGTAAATCTGCCGAAATACTCACATTAATCTAGCGCTGGTTACTGTTAACACGGTTTGCTCTCTGGAGCGTTTTATCTTAAACAAAAATATTACTTTTGGTAATCCTTTCTGCAGCACATATGCATATTATAATTCTTGGTTGCAAACTCTATGTTCGCGTTCCTCCGGAAAACTTTGGCCTGGTAACTAATCTTGACGCGTGAGCGGTCTACACAAATACTCTGAACGGTGTATTTTGTTCTATTACTGCTGACCAGAGAGATCTTTGACATTTTACACCTGAATGTTATCTGAACTGTTGTAATAACGCCATTTGAACTAAATTGCAGCTTTTCCTCACCGTTAATCAACTGACAATCTGTGTTATTACACACAGTTATCGGCACATCGTTCGATTCCGCCTCAGGAATTCTTGATTTGCTTCACAATAAAACTGGAGCGCGGTGTTTTTGATTGTACTAGTTCGTTCTTTACTAAGATATGACTTACTCTCTTTCACCAGAGTTCCACGAAAAACTCTACCAAGGCTCTTTAAGATTTTCCAACGTAACTGAATATTTTCCAAAAATTTTCCCTTGGGTCATTATCAGGACATTGGAGGATGTTTCTTAAGGAGTTATTGTTATAGCTTTAAAACCGCCGATTTTTATGAGTAGATGAGGTCAGCTGACTAGATCACTGATCAAGATAGACAAATACATAACTAGGGCATGGGTTCTTGTGAACATAGCATTTAGAAGAAAGATTTGATTTAACACTACAATTTTGGTGTTTTTTGATTAATCGTTTTAAGATTTAAAACTAAAAAAGCGCTAGGTGAAGTTGTGGTTGATTATCTGTGAGATCAACAGGTCGTGTTTTCCCTGCCAGTGTAGCGCAGCCGCCACCTGTCAGATCACCAGCAATGGATCCTGAATTGCCTCCTACAATAACTGGACAAGAACAACCCTGCACGACGTAAAAAGCACCACAGCTTTATAATGAATGTCTGCCAAACAATAAGTAACTCTCTCAACGGTTCTGTGTTCGACCAGAAGTATACGTCATAAATCACTGGACCAAAAGATTTAAGTTATTCAACAGTAGAATTAAAAAGGTAAGTTGGAAAGCTTTACAGTAGGTTGTTCTTTGGTGTTGCATATCAAAGAAAATGTTTAAAATCAAGTTTAACATTTACTGTTTCCTTCTACAACTTGCGTGATAGTATTTCAGCGAAACTCAACAGATTAAGCGACAAAATAAATCTGTTCCGGTCAATTAATTCTACAGGCTCTTTATAACTTATATCATGTTTTTATAAACAATTTTTTTATACTGCGTTTTTAATGTTTCGCTCATCAGCGTCTTCTGAGACTGGATTGATCCGTCTGGACAATTGATTTTACGGTAGTCATACAGAATCCAAAACAAAACTGAGCCAAACTAATGTCTGTTTATATCTGTGAGACGAACGGCGAAGCAAAAATCATTTGTTTGGCACCCGTTAAAAGTTGTAGCTGTTTGGTCTTGGCTGTTCGCTGGTTACCTGTAGAGAGACAATTGCTGCAACTGCCTTTGGAGACTAGAAAATAAATTTAGCTAAAGGATAAAGAATTGAAAGAAAATGGCCTAAATATGCCGTTCTTCAAAACGCCAACACATCTGCGCTGTCACAAGAGACGACTCCGAACGGAGCTTCGCCATTATTCGTGAACGCTTACGACAAAGATTCTTGCTAATGTGATTTGTGAAACAAGGACTTGTCTATCGTAGCTCGTGTTGCTGATTTTACACTTTAGAAGTGTTGCTTCTTGATTTCCGTGAATGTTTTTTATTTTTCATGACTGACCATAAAAACGTGCTTCTTCCCAAAACCCGAAGCCCACCGAGATTGCTGTCTTGAGACATCACTGTGCATGAATTCATATTATAACGTTAACTTGATTAAACTTAAAACTTCGTACCTTGACGGATATTCTTCCAACATTGCAGATGGCAGAAAATGAAGCAGACGAAGAACTTGGAAAATCAAAGGAAAAAACCCTCACGTGTTCAAATGACGATCAAGATGCCAAGTCCTCTAAAGTTGTTATACAAAATGAATTGTCTACACCAGAAAACGATGGCGACACAGAACTTGCAAAGCAAAGAGAAACAGACTTATCAAAAATCGAAAACGAAAAAGAAAAGAAAAACTTTTACACAAGATATTATTCAAGAATCCCGAAACGTTACGTTCTTCTGTTTATGACTTTTCTCGGTTTTGTACATATCTACTCTATGAGGGTGAACCTAAATGTTGCCCTCGTTGCTATGGTAAACAACTACACAGTCACCAGGCATGGAATCAAGATAGAGAGAGTAAGTACGCATACCATGTACTAGCATTTGTTTATTTTGCAGAGTATCTTATTTCCTAAAGTTTCGATTTCACTTCTTTAACTCACAAGTATTTAACGTCGAGGTAACTAACGCGGTTTGAAGAGGCCAACACTTTCAACTCTAGAAAATTAACGCGAAATTAAAGGTATCATTTTTTCAGGAAAATAAGCGCACTTAGACAAAACATTTTGTATTTTGACAAAACAAAATTTTTAATTAAGAAAACAATACAACCATACACTCTACCATTGATCCTTTTAAGTTTTTGATGAACAAGTAGGTCAAGCGATAAATTAATAAAATGTTTTTGAAATGTTATCAATAAAGAAAAATTACCGCGCCAGAATATTACATGTTATTTCTATGCCTATACATCGAAGAGAAACTAAGCCTAAGATAATGCATAAACAATAAAATGATAAAACAAATTGTAAGAACTAACGTATGACTTGAAGCAATGACTGATTAAATGAGAAAAACTGCGAATCATTTCTGTGTTGCTCAGTTAAAGGTGGCAACTCGATAAAGTTACTATTGAGCCCTCGGCTTGTTCTTAAATTGTTCTTAAGTTTTGGCCAATCTCAGCCTCGTTATTCTTATAAAGTTGTTCAATCTTATATAAGAAAAAGCATGTATTGATTTATCGATCGGTGGGTGCTGCATTTTAACTTTTAAAGATCATTACGCATTAACAAACTAACGTTGTTTGAAAACTGAACTTGCAGGAAGCCGAATTCCACTGGGACTCTAAACTGCAGGGTAAGTATGACGTACTGCCTTTGTTAACCATGTAATAACGGAAGACTTCTGAACAGAAAACCACACAGTAATTTGCCCGCTAACGTTGGGCCCGTTTGAAAGATCAAGTTAGTCGATTTTGAAATAATCAAAGTGAACGTAGATTGACTATAGATGTTCAACACAACGTCATCAATTTTTTGATAAACACTCTATTTCGGCTGGCCATACCAGTCTTTTTCAGGCAATGAAGTACAAAATTGGCTTGTTACAATTTGAATTAATGGCAGCGTTGAAATACCAGCAGCTGACGCGCGGCGGAGTCAGTCCAAACAGTTAGCTACTCGTATTTCACAATTGTTTTGATGATAATGGTAGTAATATCAATAAGGTAACGACAATAATAAAAAGATGGGAAAGAACCGGTGAACGAGTTTTCTTGAAAATAAATTTGAAGTTTGCGAAAATCAGGATCATTTGCGAGTGGTTGGGAACAAACAAGTCTGCTATTGAAGAGATCTTCTTGCAGAGAATAATTTGAAAACTTTTAAGAAATCTTGTTGATGCATTCACACGTTGTATTCATTTACCAAAAAAACGCTGTATGCATGCAAGGCTGTTTGGAAGCCTAATACACGATAGTAAAAAATCAGAAGATTACTACTGCTTATTTCTGTTCCATAGTCTTCATGTGTAGGGAACCAAAAGAACAATTTTGTTGTATTCATCTAAAAATGAAATTTACTTTCAATGTGTCTTGCAAAAGTTCGAATAATTCCTATTTTTTTTCAGTTGCAGACAAAAGTTTTACCTCTTTCATTTTTTTTTCAATCGTTCCGTAGGTCGTTACATATTCATTTTGTTGAACCCGAATCGAAACATTAAAATTCATTTTCATTTCGTTTAAATATTTTTTGTTTAAATGTTCATTTTTGGTCCCTTGCCTGTTTTGTAATACTGTAGTTACATTCATCACTTTTTAAAGGCTCGCTATCTCAACTATTACAGGTTTGGTTTTGGGCTCATTTTTCTATGGTTACTGGGTACTGCAGATTCCCGGAGCATGGCTGGCCATGCGCATAGGGGGGACGCGCGTGTTTGGATATGGAGTACTGCTGACCGCTTTGCTCACTGTCATCATACCCGTGGCAACACGGTATCACGTGTTCGCACTGATAGGTGTCAGAATCTTTCAAGGTCTTTTCTTGGTAAGCTAATCAGCGGTCTTCTTAACACGTCGTGCTCTATATTCCCTAACAGATGCAAGAATTCACAAAACCTGATTTGTTATTATCTCTCGACTATGTATGTATATACAATTACAAGCATTAATGTTTCGTTCAGACTCGAGTGGAAGAAAAGGTGCGCAGAGAAGCCACCTTACACATTTGAAAAATCCCAAATACCAAATCAAGTTTAGAGAATTAAGCCATGTAATCAAATGGTTAAATTCTGTGTTAAATCAACAAGTCACACACTCCAAATTTTCCTCATTTTTATAGCTTTTGTTTTCTTCCACTATACGTTTGCACGTGCTCACAAGCTATTTTGAAACCAACCTCTCAAGACCACTGTATGTTCACGCTGACGATGGCGTATAAGATAAGTAACATGTCTGGACTTTAAACTGCCAAGGTTAAACGTTTCGTCCTTACTATGAAATACTCAAATACACTACACAAAATGACGTAAGTTGTATTTAATTTTATAATTTTATCATTATTTTGAGGAACAGCATGAAAAGCTTGAAACGTGTAAGTTGCTATTTTAACCAAAAATGTTGCCATCGTAACACAGGGAGTGACGTTCCCATGTAACCATGCGATATGGAGCAAGTGGGCGCCCCCGTACGAACGGAGCAGCTTAATAGCAATATCGATAGCAGGTGAGTCTTAAATATGTCGGAAGTTGTGTGACTGATTGTTAAACATGCGTGACCACTGTGACATCATGCTTACTGTTTCCCCAATGTAGCTTTAGTACTGCAGCGACATGCTTCCGTAGGTAAGAAGGCAGTTGCGTGGCCAAGTGTTTAAGACAATTACTGTAATGTTTCCTTGTACGTGCGTAACGCCGTCCGATTGGTCGATCATAAAATATTTCTTGTGACCCTATCTAGACATGCAAATAAGAGAAGCGATTTCGATGTTCTAATGTAAGCCGGAAATGAACTGGGAAAGACTAAATTCACAGACCAAGCTGTCTCTTCAGCTTAGGAGACAGGGTCGAATGCGTCCGCCATCTTGAACCTGAACTACTGTGAATTTAGTCTTTCCCGAAATGAACTAGATCCAGCCTACGGAGCCATGGTGTCTTGTAAGTAGTGAAGACTGGACACAAAAACTGACAAAGGCATCTGGATGAAAGCCTGAAGCTTTGGTAAAAGTTTTCAACAATTGCTGCTGTTAAAAGAATAATTTCAGAATCTGTTATAATATCACGTCCGGGCAGGTCATTGACAAACATTAACACAAGCAGTTTGTTCAAGTCTCAATGCGATTTTTTTTTCATTGACAAGTTAAAAACTTTGCTCGTGCAAATTCCTCTAACATTAAAAGCAAATCTAAACGGAAACAATCTCACTGACTAATCAACACTGAATAACTGATCAGTTGTTCTTTCCATCTTCAGGCTGTCCATTCGGTAACATTGTTGCAATTCCACTCACCGGTTTGTTGTCCAAATATGGCTTTGACCGCGGGTGGCCTTCTGTTTTCTACACCTTTGGTAAGAATAACTCCATGTGTTTATATCATATTCATACCATATACATTATTTTTCTGTTCATCCTTCGCATGAGGAGTTATCAAGTCATTTTCTAAGTCTATCCGAGCAAACTTTTTTGGTTAAAAGTCACGAAAGTTCTAGGAGACTTGCTTAATGCCAGCAGTATTAGGAACAACAGTAAAGTTGTTTAACACACGCTGTTTTTTACAAAAAACAGTAAATTTGGCCGAGGCTCATTGTTCTTATTCATTTGGCGATTTCAGCCTCAAATTGTTCTTAGATTGTTCTTGTTTTTATGTGTATTTAACTCGAGGAAAAAAAAATAGCGCATAACTAGACTACGAGATGGAGATTTTTTGGAGTCACTGGATCTTTGTATGTCTCGTCAATGATACTCCAGATTCTCTTAATGGGATTAAGATCAGGACAGTTCGATGGCCAGCCGTCCTTGGCTATAAAGTTTGGCATACTATTTTGACACCATGTTTGGGTTGCCTTTGAAGTGCAGGTGCTCCATCCTGAACGAACGTTATCTCTTTCGTTGAGCGATTCAAGTTCCTCTCTAACGGGCTGCCTGTCACTTGGTGCCTTGGTTTCACTTCTTTACCAAGAATTTGGTTAATGTAGTATTCAGGGCCCGGATGTACGAAGCCTGGGTAAGCTATCCGCTGGATAAAAGTTAGTTGTCGTCATTATTGTTAATAAATCAAAGATTGTTTGACTCTCTTGTTGATTTCTCTATTTCTGGTTGTTTTGTGAGTGAAAGGCCTAAAGTAACGGTTCAAATGGTGTCAAATAACTTCCTTTATAGTTTTACTGCATAAAATAGAAATCACTTACCAGCGGATAGCTTATCCAGGCTTCGTGCAACCGGGCCCAGAAGTTAAGTTTTGGCTTTTGGGTAATATGTGTAATTTTATGAGCTCACGACCCGTCATGTTACCCCAAATTATTACCTTTGCACTTTGCTTTACTTGGAAAGCTGGAGGAACTATCAAATTCCTGCGAGCCCCATACCATATCGCTTTTAGAGTTAGGGTAATGGAAAAGATATTTAGGACACTCATCTGTGAATAAAAATTGTTCCAGTCCTCTCCTGTCAGCTTCACGTACATCATCTTCCCTCCTTTTCTAGTCTGCTTGATCTCTAGCATAAACAATGTCTTGCCTCAGTTTTTGTGAAAGAGAAAACAGAAACAAAATCAGGAACAACTATTATACACAAAGGGCGCGAAAAAAATGGGGGGAAAAACGCATGTGTAAATTTGGCGCGAAAATCTGAACAAAGGCATCTATTAGACGATTAAGATTGTTCTTACGAGCTATTTTCTACCTCAATTTACTAAAAAAGTTATATGAACAAAAACAAAAAAACAACAATTGTTTAGAAAATTAACAATTACAAATCGGGACGAACTTTTGAAACACCTTGTAGACTCATAGAAAATGGCAATAAGTAACCCAGTTGTTTTAGTAAAAACCAACTGGATTCAAATCTTCAACATTTTCCTCTGTAATTTTGATGCTTTCTCGTCCACCAGGTTTGTGCTCGGTTCTGTGGTATGTAGCTTGGGAACTAATTGTTCACGAGTCCCCCAACTCACATCCAACCATCTCAACAGAGGAAAAACAATACATTGAAAATAGCATAGCTGAATCTGGCGATGCATCACAGGTAGATAATTACATTGTTCCTCTCCTGCGGGCGTGCTCCAAACATTTACGGAGCTTTTTAAAATCACACATACTCACTGTCAATATTTCCATAAACATTTGAGTTATCGTTACACTCAAGAACAACTTCTAGTATTATCATTAAACAGAAAACCCCAAAATAAGGGTTTTACAATATCTCTCGTTCTTTAAAGAGCATATGACACGAAATCAGTTTTTTAATTTTCAAAAACTATACTATAAAAAAACATTGGTTTGCCAAGTTTGAGGAACATACGATGAAAGTACGCCAAGATACGGCGTGAATTAAGAGTTTTAAAAAGTGTTCCCTCCAAAAGACTAACAAGATGGCGTACTTTCATCGTATGTTTCTCAAACTTGGTAAACCAATGTTTTTTATAGTATACTTTTTGAAAATTGAAAAACTGATTTCGTGTCATGTGCTCTTTAACAAAAAGGAGGGATTCAAGGTAGTTTTGTTTTCCTTGGAGTTTTGATGATTCCCTTGATTTCGTCACGGGAAACATCGGTATCCTCAGGAAAACGAAACTAACTGTTTCCCTGCGGACTACACATTAAGGGAATATATAGTATAGACCGGTGGGGATGATCTCACCAATCATGCAGTTCTCAAATGTAATATGTGAACCAATGCAACTACATTTCCTGGCGAAGTCCGGTGGTAGGCCATGCACAGCGCGGGGGTTTGGTTGGTTGTGACGCAACAAAACAATGCTTTGGCCAATTAAAACGATTCAAATTCCAATTAAAACAATTGTAAAACGATCTTGAAATAAAGCAACATTTGTTTGATGACTCACTTTTAGTGCCATTTAGTTTGAAGGGCTCCCATGGCACCAAATTTTGCGTTCCTCTGCAGTTTGGGCCATCGTTTTTGGGCACTTTGGTGCATGTTGGGGTTACTACACATTGTTCACAGGAATGCCCACTTACTTTAAAGATGTCCTCCATTTTGATATAGAACAGGTGAGATGCTGATAGAGTTTTTAAATGAGTTGCAAAAGCAACGGAACAGTCGTTAAACTATAAGCAAATCAGTCAACTTTGATATGTTGGAAATCGCATTTAGCACTGAGTAGCCGATAGGTTGGGTTAAAGTCATTGTTTTCTTTGGATTTCAACAAAAGATTCCATCCTTTTTCAGCAGTTCTTTTTCATTCTCGGTAAAAAAAATATTTCATAGTCTACCAAGCCAAAATTAAATCAAAAACATACCAACTTGGACACACGATGAAGGTGAACAAGACTATTTGAGACGTTTTGAGAAGTTTGTTTTAAATGTTTCGTTTATGTTGTAGTTAGACTGAAACATATCAAATACGATTTGTTATTATGGTGAAGTGCTTAGTTTAGCACTTTTAAGAGCAACAATATTGTTTAATAATATTTGCCATGTTTCTTTGCTCTTATTATTGCAAACACACTAACACGACTTGAAAATTGTCAATCTCAGATGAAACCTGTACCACATTGTTTAACGCTCTTCTACTAAACTACGATTACTCCTACTAATAAAGAAAAACCAAAACTCATTGCAGATGGGTTTCCTAGCTGCCTGTCCGTACCTCTTCAAAGCCATTTTGGGGCCAATAGGAGGCCTAATAGCTGATTCACTAATCAAACACCGTATTCTCAGAATACGGACTGTCCGCGCATTGTTCTATGCTATAGGTAAGGCAGCAGCTTATCACTTTGATCATTTATATTAGTTTTGTTGCGTAGATAGCTGTATGAGGCAAGGACTCGAAACTGTGAACTGGGCTCGAAAATTAGAATAAAAGTGCTCAATCAGTTAAATGCTCAGAAAAAATTCTGGGACTTGGAATCAAACTCGCAACCCTCTGGTTACCGTTCAGATACTCCACCCACTGAGATACAGAGACTCAGATGGGGAGCCGAGTCACTGACATGAATAAAACCCGCAACCCTCTGATTACCGTTCAGATACTCCACCCACTAGAGGCGACCCACTGGGTAATTTTACCTTTCACGGGAAAAATAGTTCGAGTACTGTAGATTATATTATATGCGACCAAAACTTATTTGATAAATGTGTTTCTTTTGTGGTGAAACAGCCG
>JAOBAT010010569.1:0-32597 GCA_026413305.1 Hydrozoanthus tunicans | reverse complement strand
CATACATACATACAATTTATTGAAGCTCCCTTCCCAGGGCTTTTCAGCCACAATATACTAACTAAGATTAACTAATAGACAAATAGAATGGAACTAAGAACTACATCATCAGCCAAGGTTTGGCTTAAATTCATCAGGTTATTGACATGAGATTTTAAGAGACTGAAAACTTGCCTGCACAACAACTGACGTCATCAGTTGAAAACATTGAATGTTGATATCACAAGACCCATAAAAGATTTTGACAAAAATTTTCAGCGCTATTCTTCATTCAGCAAGGCCTATCCACTGACATGTAACAAAAGTTTTCATGTCATAGGCATTTTAACAATCACAAGCTCCATTTTGTTATCTTTATAAAAAAACATTTAGTTACTACAGTTCCATATAGAATGACAGTGCTCCTCAAACTAAATGCTCAGAAAAAATATTTTTCTTCAACTCGGGAGTCGAACCTTCAACTCACTGTTTACTGCTCTACCCGCTAACTACAGAGACTCAACTCCTCACTGGGTATAACTATTTAGTATTTACCTAAGCAACCTATATCCATTTCCGTGCGCTCTAATTGGCTCTCGTTTCTCACAATATCCATGACTATTAATTGATTTGCGGTAGTCAAAACCCGTTAATTAAAGACGAGGAAATAATTGCTTTAAACGAAGAATCATTCCAGAAAACACAAAAAGGACAACAAGATTTGGGTTTTTGGTTTTAACGGCCAGGACAAAATTTTTTCTTTTAAAATCTGCTTAAAAGCCACGACATTTATGTTCTTCAAAAAACCCTGAATAATGTAAACAAAACTCAAATGTACACGAAGCGCGCGTGCTAGAAATAGAAAAAAAAACTTAAATTTTGTCCTTTCTTTGAAAAATGAACAGCATGTCACCCCTATCTTCTGGCAAATACTAAAACAAGTACCCCCGTAAAGGTCGGTGTCTAGCTGTAAATGTATACCACGACGCCTCGCGTCTCGGTACATATATCCACCGCTATTCACCTCCCCTTCTGGGAATGGTTGTTAGACAATCCACGATTACGTAAAACATGGCGGCCTGTACATTTACCCATAATTCCTAGCGCATAAACGTCTAAAATTGCCAATAAAACGCAAAGAGAGAATCTGTAAACCTCAAATTTGACAAACACAGTGTTGTTAGTACAAGGAAGAGTTTTACCAACTGTTACCTTCCCTCAGTTTTTTTTTTTGTGGAATTCACTTTGGCGACTCTTTTATCTTCTCTCCTCAATGTACATGGATTTTCCTTTAGAATTATTGCGAAAACAATATGATTCCGGGATACTATCTTCAGTTGGTAATAAGTCTCCTTTGTTATGAATACTTATAACATTCATGGCTCTTTTAGAAAACTTTTCCTATTAACGGAAAACAAGAAAACCGGGAAATGGAAAGAAGAGGCACTGATTTTGGGTAATGAGAAGCGATGCGCTAATGGCCTTGTTGGTAAAATTCCGCGATTCATTTTATCTTTTGGCGAAGATGAGGAAGGTAAGTAATACAATGTGAACTGAATAACCTCTTTTTTGGGTAGATAACAAAGTGTGCAATGAACTACTCCGCTTTACAGGTAAATAGTAAACTGTTCGGCGGGGCAGCGAAAGACAAAAGAAGTTGTCAAAAGAAAAAGTGTTTATTTCTTTTATTCTGCCATTGTAGAAGAAAGGATAAGTTTGAAGAATTATTAAGGTAGTAGCATTTTACTATTATTTCATATGTCGGCGGCGCAATGGCCGAGCGGTTAGCGTGTTTGACTCGTAATCCTAGGGTCACAAGTTCGAGCCCCAGTCAGACCACTGTGTTGTGTCCTTGAACCAAGACACTTTACCCGACTTTGTTCCAGTCGACTCAGCTGTATAAATGAATACCAGTTATGTTGGGAGCTAACCTGTGATAGATTCAGACTCTATCGACCAGGGGGAGTTTCATCCGCTTAACCTTAAAAATACCGGAGATAAGCGCCGGTCCTATGAACCACTTAAAAGGGATTAATTTAGCTAGCTTTTTTTAGGAAGAATGGGTGAGTACTATTACCATAGCTACTAATACTACAGCTGGTGACGTAGATTATGATAAAGATTAAGTATTCTTGTTTCTGTCAAAGGTGAGATTTACATCCTTGCAACAGACTTCCCAGACACGTTGAACGATAACGGTAAAGTATACCGTTTAGTTGAAGCTACAAGGTAAAATTATTTCTCTTTCCGAATACTTACATACAATAATATGCCAATTAATTTTTTTGTTTTGATTTGAACTTAGGCCGCGATCAATGTAAGTTGAATGGGTTGTCAAAAAACGTATTTATTCAAATTACACATGTTCTTGTTGCCCCCGGGAGGGGCTATCATGAAAAGTGGGTAGGAGTGCTCGACAGACTTTTAGGGTGGGAATTGAGACCCTCGCACACCTTTTAGGGTCTCCGGCTGACTCCGTACCTTTTAGGGACAAATATATGGCGTTTATTGGAAATTTACGCCAAAAGTCGTGGTTGATTAAATTTGATCGTACCTTTTTGGGTATGAGATCAGCCTCTCTGTTTATTTATGATTACATTTTAGGGTCATTTTCAAATCCTTCCTTAGAGCATCCCAACCAACTTTTCAAGGGAGTCCCCTCCCCAGGCTTTTTGTGTGGTTAGTCTTTTGAACAGCAGTAAGTTCTGTTTCATTTAGATTTCGTCTTCTTAGATTGCTGTTGTACAGAAACACTCAGTTTTGTTGTGAATTAGTTTTACAAAGTAGTTGCGCTGCTCTCAGCCAATGAGAATTGAGCAGTTTTTAGATATATAAACAGAGACTTTGGATCTGAAGGGGGCTACAGCAGAAACCTGTTAAGAAAAAGCAGAGGTTTCAACCTTCGAACTTCAAAATGCGGAAGATTTTCGGGGCTAGAAGTTGTATTGTGTTTACTGTTTCAATGTTCAAATTGCCTCATATCTTATCTCTTATATAGCCTGTTTATACATAAACAACTGTTAGATAATCCCTATTAGTAAAATCATACTAGTGGTCTATCATGAATGTTGCATTCTGATTGGCTACGCTACTTATAGGCTATTAGTGATAGCCTACGAGTAGCGATTGCGCGTGATCATATTTGTCGCAAACATTAAAAAATTAATTTTAGAGCTTCAAAAAAAGATTTTTTACTTCTGATTTTTGACCAACTAGTATGATTTTACTAAAACAATTATCCCTCTCGCTCTCATGGGCTAGTAGCCAAATAGCCCATTCAGCCTGCGGCCTCATGGGCTATTGGCTTCTAGCCCATTCGGGCTCGATCGAGGGATAATTTTTAATCAACCCATATCATATATAGTATTTACTTATTCATCGATGTAGAAAGTAAAGCACGAGGAAGCCTAATACAAGATAATATTAAAAAAAAACAGAATACTTCATATGTTAGTTTATGTTGGATTTTCTTTCGATGAGTCAGGAACAAACCAACAGCATATTGTTGTTGTAGCCTTTTTATTCGTCTAAATTTTCTTTTAAAATGCGGGAGATTTATGTAAAACGCGGGACAGCGGGAGAACAAGTGAAAATATGTAAGTATCCCGCGAAATGCGGGAGAATGGCGTCTCTGAAAAAGTATTCTTAGAAATGAACTCAAGAACGATAAGACACTGGAAAGTAAGACATCCAAAAGAAGGAAAACACACATTTAACTCTTGCATTGCTATTATTTTTTAAATCAAAGTCATAAAATCTTAACAAACTTCAGAATTTGTTGAAGCAAAGGACATTTAAATTTTCGGAACCTACTCGTAAAGACAAAGATGGTCATTTTTATTTGTTTTCAAGCAGTGGTTTTAAAGTTAGGACACTTTTAGTTATTAAATGCGAAACCTTGTTTAGCAGCGGATAAGGGTAAATTATGAAGAAATCCACGTCAGCACATATACATATATATATCAACTTTCTAAACGTAGTGCAAAGTTGGTTTTTGTTGTAAGAAACTAGCCTCAATTGCAAACATCTTCTTTGGTTCCAGTCCCTCTCCCACAGTTGCTTAGAGAGGGAGACTGGAACCACAAAAGGCGCGTGGTAAGTCATCTTATCATTTGTTCCAGTACTGTTTCAACTACAAGTGAAGCCCCGTCGGGTTTAACTGCAAGTGAAGCCCCGTCGGGTTCGTTGGCAAGTCCTTTGTTAATCACCTTGGTGGTGCTTGTGAACCACGCCCTTAGCCGGTACCATGGCCAATGACATGGTGTAGCTACGACAAAGAGTACTAGAACTCAAAACGTTCGTTTTCTAATTAGTGTCACGTATCTAATGAACTACATTTGTTTTTGTTCCTTCCATCTCATTGTTGGTAATTTATATTTTATCATTTAAGACTTAAAAAAAGTATTTTTAAGCAAAAAATAAGTTTTGTGCATAAACTTGAAAATGTGTTAGAAATACAAACAGATTTGTTCATTAGTCAGTACCATAGCGTATGTAAATTAGCAGTGTTATAAATGCCAATTACACGGTATCTCGGTTTGACAGTGGAAACCGAGCTTGCTAAGGTCCCGTCATGTCCGATGAACAAAGTAAAAAAGAGGTCGAGATGACATGAGAAGTTTGTTTCCTTGTAAGCTGCAACCGAGCTGTAGACAGCTTTGTTTTGTAGCTTGATTCTAGCATATATGTACATCAAACCCCTTCAATATTTTTGCTTCTGTTTACCATTTATATATGTATAGGACGCTTTAAAACTGCACCATGTAATACAATGCGATAGAAAGCACGAAAAGCATAAGCCAAACTATCAATGAGTTTGCGACAGCGCATGCAACAACCGCTTCCCGCCAAGTCCTCTCAATCCCAGGCTGCCTCAGCCGGTGTCAACCCGAGCTAAAACACATCAAGCAAACTGGGGCAACTCGTCTGGCACGGTAAAAATCACAATACGTGTCAGTGGGATGAACTCACGAAACCTTCTTTGCGTAAATGAAAACCTTAAAAACACGTTTAGCAGTTTACTGGAGCAACTTACATGTTTCTATATGCCTGAATGTAAAAACCTTTTTCAGTTAGCCACTATGTACGTACATTTGTGAACCTTTTATAATAAAGTTTTCCTTTGTGTTTTCCTACAATTCGTCCTCCATTCCTGACCTTAATAATAACCAAACGTTACAACTAGTATACTATCAGAAATGCTACAGTCTGATTGGTTAGCCTAATCGCTCTGTCTGATTGTCTATAGGCGGGTTTCAGTGTGACGTCATTGTTTATATTTGCCTGATTTGCATAAATCTAACTTCAACATTGAGACAAAATCCATTGTATAAAGAGTATTGCAAAGTGAATTTAGCTAGATACTGGAACTAATGCTTTGAGAGAAACGAAGCTTCCAAAATTGATGAATTATAAAGATTGTACGACTGAAATGCAAGAGTTGCTTCAACCCTATGCCATTTTAGTTACTGAAAATTTTGGACTTTTTTCTCCCAAAGTATCCAATGTATCAAGCTAAAACTTTGACTGGCTACCAACTGCACTGCACTCTAGCTATACTTGACTTATTTTGTTTGAATGTGGAAGTTAGATTTGGGCTTTTATTATATAAACAATAAAATCCGCCTGTTGAGCGTCGGATAGACAACGAAACTCCAAAAAGGTAGTATTATTTAAGGTATTTTTAAATACTTGTTTAAATTCGACGGTAATATAATAATTGGTTTCTACCAAAACAATTAGACTAAAATTTGATGCAATTCTAACAACGAAAACTTCAAAAATTTTCTTGGGGAACAGTACCCCTCCTCCACCCCCTTTCCCTCTTCCACTTGGGTTCGCTCTCGTCTACAACACTCGGCGTTCGCACGGCCGAAGTGATTATTCTAAATTTTCATTCTATACTGCGTGCCTTGGTTAAAATTTTCTCCTGGCTACGGGTCTGCCCTGCATAAAGAGAGTCTGCAGTAACAGTAGCCAGTTTTTACAAACGGTTCAATTCAAGGCAGCTGCAAAAAACTACTCAAACGGAATCTAGAAAAAATCGACCAAACAATCGATAGTTTTCAATACTTTAATCTCTCTTTTTTTGCGCTACGCATGTTGCGTTCAGTATGTTAGTAAAAATAAGCTGAATACGGAGTCACAAGCCTCATTTTGTAACGCGCTTCGATCGATCCGATCTAGATCGTTGTCAACCAACTATAGAGACCTTAAGCGCGAGACGTCCGTGTTACCGAAAGCCAACGAGTAGTTGACGCGAATTGCATACGTCATGCGGTCGTACGCGTACACCACTGGTACTTGGTTTCCGGCTGGGTTCCGTGACAACGTTCACGGACGTCTCGTGCTTAAGCTCTCTTATGTTAGTTCACGTCCCCGATCCACCAATAGGGAGCTTATTCAACGAGGGGGCCAACGTCGGCGACGACGACAGAAAACAATACTGCAGACAATAGCTACACGTTGGAATGCACCCTGCAGGTCTCCTGCACGCCGTGGACTTGAAAATAACAATGTGAAAAGCTCAATTCTGAAGTTTTTTGGGGTACGAGAACGACTTTCATTGTTCTCTATTCACAATGCGTAGCTCAAACAAAAAAGAAAACAAACCAGTCATACGTGATCGAAAGGGACAAGCAAGGAATGTGTATTTTGTAAACCGTTGTCGTCCTTGTTACGTCAGCTCCCTAGCAACCAAGAGACCCGAGGGTTTGATAGGTGTCAAACATTTTACATATCTTTTTGAAATGTGAAAGAAGAATAAGTAAAAAAAATAGTATAACTTGAAAATGGGGTTCCTGGCCAACATCTTATTCGATCTTACCTTTTACGCAACCTGTCATCAGTTGCATCGCAAGTCAAGTTTTTAGGGCCAATAACCAAGCAATGATTGGCCGAAAATCTGTCCACAATTCCCTTACAGGACCGGCGAGTTATTGGACTAAATTCGTGATAACGCGAGCGCGCAGAGATATCGTGCTTTCTCTTTTAATACCAAAACCATTTAATAGATATCTTAATAACCTCGTTTTCTCGGTCTGTCTGGGAAATTATTTGCCCTCGGTCTTTCGCACCGACCTCACAACGCTCGGTTTTTGCTGTGAAAGACCTCTGGTAAATACTTACCCGCACAGACCTCGCACTCGGTCATCAAATGTGTTTATCAAAGATTGGGCTCAATGTTACATCTAATATCAATCCAACAAAGAAAAGTTTCAGAATATACCTTTTTCGAGTTCAAGATATCACTGATAATTAACAATTATTCCACAAACGTTTGTTGGATTTGAGGTGATAGATACCCGACGAGGCGCCAAGCGCCAATTAGGCTATTTCACCTCGTATCTAACATGCGTGAGAGGAATAATTGTTTTATTAAAAACAAACAACTGGATATATTAATCAAACAATCTGCTGAAACTTTTATTTTCCAACATGGCAAAAACTAATCGATCTTGAGTGTTGAATAAACGCTTTAAAAATTCAGCTTACAGCTGTACTCGCCGTAAAACATTTTCATGCCATGTTCTGTGGCGCGTTTAGTGTTGCTGGGAATTCGAGTCTTCCGCCAGTGTTTTGATTTTTTTCGGGCGAGAAAAACTGTAAACACGGCTCTGGTTTTGATTTTCGCGGCTGTTTTCCATTTACAGTCAACAGCATGTGATTCTTAAAATTCAATATCCAGTTGTTTGTTTACAGCAAAAACAAATCATCGGTGCCTTAGTCTCGAAACGCCGCAAAATATATACAAATTCCAGCAAAAAAGATATTATTCAACACTAAGTGATTTTTTTTTTATTTTAAAATTCAGTAGGTTCATCCACGCAAGAATTGTGAATATCTCATCTCAGTTCGAGAATAAACCTGACCTAGTGCGCCCATAGTCTATTTCAATAGGAGATATCTTGACCAAGAAAATAATATAATACAGGTCTTTCTAGTCTGCGCAGCGGCGCATTGGGATGGGATGGGGACTGGGGATGAGGGAGAGAGAGGAAAGAATGGAGAGAGGGAAGGAGCCCCGCTTTTCTCCCTATTCCCTTTCCCCCCTCTATCCCAGGCCCTCCCAAACATGTCCGCTCACAGGCTAAAGTCTAACCGACGGTCATAAAATCGCACTGCAAGATTATTTTAAAAATAAATACTTTCTCTGTTTTTTATACTATCAATACTCCGTTTGTTGATGTCTCGATCGTCTTTGTTGTACGAAGCATCATTTGGTCCAATGTACAAACATTTCCACTGCTAGAAATCCAAGAAGTCAAAACTGTACAACACCACAGGGTCCTCTGTACAAATTTATCTAACAAAATCTCAAAGATCTCTCTTGTACAGGATGTCGTAGTGTCCCGGCCTATATAGTAAATAAACGTTGGGTTTCCCACCATCCTCTGGAAAGTCGTGATGATTGACAGATGAAGCGCCGCCTCTGTCCACATACTCCACCCTGATACAAACACTAAGGGCGTCGGTGAGGGCGATGATATGAATGTGGTCACTCTCCTTGGCCATTGGCTCCACCTCCTGTCAATCACACAAATTTTACATTAGAGAAAGTTTCGAAAAAGTGTAGATGAAAGTTTCGCCTTCGTATCTTAGCTACTAAGTAGTTGTACCAAGACTTTTTAAACCAAACCTTACTGAGTGAGCCAAGCTTTTCATACCTGAAGGAACATTAGCTGCGACTTGGGTTGCGATTTTTGTCTAATATTGAACTGCAAAAGCAACAATAGGAGAAAAGGAATAGTTTACTTGCCTGACTGCAAAATTCTTTCACTGTTCGACCACCTTCTATAAAATTCTCAAAAAACTCGGATTTCCTTTGCAGTTGCGCAGATGTCAAAAGTCGTAAATAAACGACAAAATAATTTGAAATTCCTTCATCGCGGAAGGTCTATAAACAAGAAACAAAGAAAAAATAATATAAGAAATTGGGGCACTTTTTAAATTCACTGAGATAGCCAAGCTGTTTCTACGTGCCTCTTAGAGTTTTTAACTCTCTGAACTCCAAATACGACAAATGTAATAATTTTGTGAACTCTACTAAGAGCCCAGTTGACCGGGCTGGCCCACTTATCGGGACGCCCCAGATTTCACTTCGGGTTAATAAGAGAAATTATAACCCACCCAATAACTTTCTTGTAATCTCATTGGGTAAAACGCGTCACGTTGTACGTTTTTCGGACAATCTATCAGCCACGGACATTATCCTTCTATATACCAGCTGCCGGAAGTGATT
This sequence comes from Hydrozoanthus tunicans, assembly GCA_026413305.1. Taxonomy (NCBI): domain Eukaryota; kingdom Metazoa; phylum Cnidaria; class Anthozoa; order Zoantharia; family Hydrozoanthidae; genus Hydrozoanthus; species Hydrozoanthus tunicans. Next base: position 23,377 of record JAOBAT010010569.1, on the reverse strand, counting down.
ACTAGATTCAGCCTGGTTTCCGAGATGAGAAAAGGCCGAAGATCAAGACTTCTGTTCGCCGTTCTAAGTTTGATAAAGAGTTGATCAATTGGCCGGCCGTCTCTGTTTGCCAGCGAACTTCCCAGCCGGATTGGATCCCTCACTTCGCGCTATATTTGCTACGTTGTGTAAAGAAATCTTCGAGCTACGTCATCAACCACGTATCGCATGCGCTGTATTGAATAATTCGTCCCGCTCCCAGTGACAAAACTTTCCAGCCCGCTTGATTAAAAAAACCGAGATCTTGGTATAGCCGAGCTAGCCTGCCCTCTCATATGAATACATCAATAATTTTACAAAGGATTAACAGGGTCAAGGCAACCAAGAATCGGAAACCAGGCTCACATGAAGAGGCCCTAAGATGCATCCCTTGCTTTGGGAGGGGGAGGGGAGCATACTGCTTAGAAAAGCCCTGCTCTGTAGAAACTACCAAAATGGTACTGACAGTATAAAATTTGTAAAGACTTTACCTTCAAAAGTTCATCCACACAAATATCTTTCCCCGTCGTTTCAACAACTTCCATGAACTGCAAGAAAGAAGAAATATGAGCAATGACATACAGTTAATTCTGAATAAAACTGATATCTTTTTAAAAAAAATAATTGTAAAAAAATATTGCAAGTGTAGCATTAATTATTCCCCTGAATTTTTTTCCCCAAAATTTGAACTTCCATAAACTCCAATGCAACATTGATGTTCCATGCAATAAAGAGCTTGCTACCCAGTCTTAATTTAACACAAACGAAATTCTTCATTGTGCTTCAGTGCTTGTTGGCGGTGCAGTGGCCAAGCGGTCAGCATGTTCGATCAACTTGTATTTCTAGGGTCACGAGTTCGAGCCGAGTCAGACCACTGCGTTGTTTCTTTCAGTTTAGGCAAGACACTTAACTCCACTTGTTCCAGTTGACTCAACTGTATAAATGAGTATCAGCTTCTGGTGGGGGCCAACCTGCGATGGATTAGCGCTTGTCTGGTGGGCAACTTGGCTTCAAAAAGAATTTTTATTTACAGCGCTTACAAAAAATAATATCGACCCAAGCCCAAGTACCCAGGGTTCGGACGCTTTTCTCAAAGCAAAATTTTAGGACTTTTTTAGGACTTTTTAAGGTAAGATTATTGGTTTTTGAGGACCTAAGCCATGGGACATCAACCACCAGAACTGACCTAAAGCATGACTTTTTACGATACTGTGGCAAAGACTGCCCAAGTGCTGTACGGATCTCCAGGTACTGCTTGAAGCCCTTGTCGAGACTTACCAAGTTATCATAACAAAGAAAAATGAAAAAATTAAAGGACTTTTTAAGGACCATGACTAGTTTTTGTAAAATTTAATTACTTTTGAGGCCTCAAATTTTTGAAAATGAAAATTAAGGACTTTTAAGGTTTTGAAGGACCCGGACGAACCCTTAGTACCACAAAACAACACAGACAAGCTGCCAGCTCTTGATTGAAGTTGTTTTTCCAGCACCATGGATCATACTCTGACTTCACTATTTTTGTAAACATGTACATAAGAGTGGGGGCATTTTTTATACAAAAGTATGGTTTGAAAATGTAGACTTTGAATGGTTCCTTAGAAGCATCATTAATTTTTATAAAATTAATTCAAATAAGAAGTGTAACTGTATTCAACTTACCACCTCGTGAAAATCTTCTATAGTGAATGAAGGAAACCCTAAGGCTATAAGCTCATCTTTACTTTTTGTTGCATATGTTTTGAACCTACAGTGAACCACAAAAGATAAATTAAATACTGTGTGTGAGCTACACTCAAAGTTCTTCAGAATATTAAAGTTACATCTATTCCTAGAAAGCCATACGATTCATGTCGAAAGTGTATACTTTGCCATGGGAACCAAATAGCCTAACAACATTGATTTTGACTCGATTTTCTCATTTTCCCCTTGAACTTAGATCCAGAAGAATCTAACAACAGCCTTTGCAACACTCATCACAAGTACTTAAAGCCTGGAAGAGAGAGGGAATGGAGGAGAAAGTAAAGTGGAATGGAATTTGGGTAGGTCCTTCTGATCACCATGATTGTCTAACTTTGTAGAGTGGAATTAGGGTGGGTCTATCTGATTACCACTGCCTTACTTTGCAGAGTTGAATTTGGGTGAGACAATCAGGTTACCAGTGTCTAGCTTTATAGAGTGGAATTAGATTGGGTCCATCCAATTACTAAATATTGCCTAACAGAGTGGAATAAGGTAGGTACATCTGATTACCATGATTGTCTAACTTTGTAGAGTGGAATAAGGGTTGGTCCATTTGATTACCATGATTTTTTAACTTTGTACAGCAGAATAATGGTGGGTCCACCTGATAACCATGATTGTATAACTTTGTAGATGGGAATTAGGGTGGGTCCATCTGATTACCGTTGCCTAGCTTTGTAGAGTGGAATAAGGATGGGTCCATCTGATTACCATTGTCTAATAGAGTGGAATAAGGTTTGGTCCATCTGATTACCATGATTGTCTAGATAACTTTGTAGATGGGAATTAGGGTGGGTCCATCTGATTACCATTGCCTAGCTTTGTAAAGTTGAATTAGGGTGGGTCCATCTGATTACCATTGTCCAATAGAGTGGAATAAGGTTTGGTCCATCTGATTACCATGATTGTCTAAATAACTTTGTAGATGGGAAAAAGGGTGTGCCCATATGATTACCATTGTCTCATAGAATGGGAATTAGGGTGGGTCCACCTGATAACCACGATTGTATAACTTTGTTGATGGGAATCAGGGTGGGTCCATCTGATTACCATTGCCTAGCTTTGTAGAGTGGGATTAGAGAGGGGCATAAGACTACCAATGCCTAACTTTGTAGATTGGCATCTGATTATCATTGCCTAACTTTGTAGAGTGGGATTAGAGGGAGGGCATCTGATTACCATAGTCTAATTTTGTACCTTTCATATTCTTTTTTGTCGTTTAGCAACAATTCTAAGTATGCATATCCAAAGGCTCTGAAAAAGCAATTTCCATCACCCCTGGTCTTGCGAATGTGAGAATAGCTAGTTGCAAGATCCTAAAAATAATTTTCACTTAATTAATATGTTAGCTTACAACTGAAAAGTATAGCACTAACAATGATTAGCTAGTTGCAAGATCCTAGAATACAAAAAATCCTGTACTAGGTAACATGATATCTAATCAATTAAATAGTCCTGATAAGTACAGCATAACAAAGAATCTAAAGCTAGCTTTGCAAGATCCTAGAATACAAATATCCCTTGGTTACTATGTTATGCATATTTAATAACTGATAAGTATCATATTGGGAAAGTTGTTCTCAAAATTAAAACATGTTAATGGAAAACAGACAAATCTCTGTTCTCTGAGCAATGAAGACTATACCATTTGTTGAACATTCACTTGTAGTACATAATTATTTTTAACTGATAAATTAAATTCATTCTTAAAAAAGAGTCAGAAAAACAAATGATCAATGAAAAACAAACTGCCCTAAAAACAATCAACTTCTCTTTGTGTATATTGTAGTTAACCATTGGGCTTAATTTATCAAGTACATCCCAAGCTGCAAGCTTTGCTGATCTCCATGATAGTCAACCAAGCTTGCTCCTTTAACTGTCAAGAAATGCAGTATATGAACATACATTGTATTTATTTACCTTGATTTTAGATTGATAGACTGTATCATCTGTTGAATATTCACTTTGTAAGTTGTGTATATCTTCCTTGTCACTCACCAATGCATTGGCTTCTGCTACCTGTTGAAATGATTCATCAAATGAAGCTAATCTGACAACAGTGAAGACAAGTGTATCATCACTGAGCATGTTACTTAATTTTAATAGCATTTCTAGTTAAGCATTTACTTTTATACATGTTTAACTTCAAATAACCATGAACTATCAACAAAATGCCTTGGTTTGGCAAAAAGGCTACTAAATGTATTCAAAGTAAACCTCTAACCATGAAATGCGAAAACCTCTAATGGAAATAAATTTAGTAATACAAAAATAAATGTTCCTTAAGTTGAGTGCTTAGAAAAGATTCTGAGTCACTGTGACCAGAGAATTTCAGGTTTATTTCCTGTCAGTAACTACGAACTTTTTTAAGCACTGAACTCGAGGAGTTGGTATTTAGAACTTCAAAAGTCTCTATAATATTCTAGTTGTTTCAAAACAATTTACGGTCACATAATAAATCAAAGTGTATAAGAGTTTTTACCATGGAATCACTTCTGATGCTGTGCATCAGGAATCAACTTTAACACTGGCTAATCCAACACCAATTAATATCATCTATGGTTCAGTTTGGCTAGTATTGCTTTGGAAGTGTGGGCCATTATGGGGTTAACATACTACAATATAATGTACCAGAAGGGAATTTTTCGCATTGAATTTATTTAGTGCAACTTCTTAGTAGGCAAGTAAATTGGGATTTTAATAGTTCAATGAGCCTTTGGTTTAAATTTTTCAAGCCAAGCAAATGGGTGGCACAAGCAAAAAATATTTGGAGGGCACTGTGAAATTGGAACCGTTTGTAATAAAACCTGAAAGTCCCATTCCAAAGTTGCTTACTTAGCAAGAAATTTATTGAGGGGGCCAGGTCTTTCCAACCAAATTATTGGGGGTATAACAATAACCTTTTGTTTTGTCATCCAATCGCATGTCTTTGCTTGTTTGTGATATTACTTGACAACAGATATTAGAGTAGCAACTTGAAACATGTTAGCTGAATTGCTAGTTTGTTTGTTATTAAAAACGAGTTCCTATGGGGGGGGGGGGGCAGTGCTTCCTCCCTCCCTAGTTCCACCACCCATAAAATCTGGAGTTTCCAATTCAAAGTTGCTTTTTTTAGCAACAAAATGAATGGGGGGGGGCAAGCCTTCCCAACCTAATTATTGGGGGGGAAGGCAGTGCCCCACCCTGCCCCTCCAGATTCTGCCACCCATACAAAGTTTCAATAGTCAAGTTTTGTGTACATATAAGGGTGAGATGGCTGCAATGGCTGCTATCCTCCTTCCAAACAGCCATCAAAACACATCTATTTAGATTAGCTTTTAACTAATTTACTATGATTACTTTGCTTTTACCTATAGGTTTTAACGTTTTTCAATTCTTCGATTCTTCTAAATTTTTAGACGTTTGTAAATGTTCACATTTTGGTTTCTTTCTTTTTTCTTCTCAATTTGTTAGGCGCATGTGCACATATACATATGAAACATGCGCCATATAAATACTTTTATAATATTATTACTGTATTAAATATTTTTGTCAATAACAAGAACTTATCAAGTGAAACCTTTCAAACCTGTTTCTGAATGCTGTCCACCTGTGCTAGAATTGCTTCATCATAGTTTGCAGCAGTGTAACAGAACCCTACACATAAAAACTTGCTCTTTCAGAATAAACAGTTTGTACAAACTGTAAAAAAGAGTAAGATCTTAATACAAAGATAGGAAAACTAAAACATGCATTATTTATAAAATCTTTGAAAATCTTACTAATGCAGCTATCAATAACCTTTGGGAGTGGGAGAATTTACCAAGGGTCTCTAAATACAAAATAACTATTTTTCTTATTAAAGAGGGGAGGGGGGGGGGGCTTAAGCTTATAAGTTCAACAGAGTATCAATGGGAAGACTCATTTCTTTCATTCATCCAACTTCCACACATGTTAAAAAAAACAACCGTTTTCCATATTATGATAGGTAATTCTCTCTCTCTCTCTCTCTCTCTCTCTCTCTCTCTCTCTCTCTCTCTCTCTCTCTCTTAATACTAAAAAAACTGTTTTGAAAAAACCAATTAAATTTCTTGCAATAAGACCAACTAACATTTTAAAAACAACCATTCAATTCTTAACTGCCCATGGCACACTGGGCTATTAATTAAAGTTTAAAAACCACCTTAACTTCCAAAGGTAAAGTACAGTACAAACTAGACCTAAATTCATGTTGAGAGGGGAACAGGCTTAATAGAGAGGAGGAAGGTTGATAAACTTATGGCTTCAAAAATAGGGGCTTTTTAGAGGGAGGTGTTTATTGAAAAAAAAGGGATTATTAGAGGGGGACTATTGGAGAGATGGGTGTAAACAGAGAGGGTTATAGAGAGAAAGAGGGTTTAATAATGAAAGGTGGCTTAACAGAGAGAGGGGCTTAATAGAGAGGGGCTTATTGGAGATGGGAGGGGACTTTTTAGAGAGAGGGGGCTTGTAAAGAAATTAAAGCAGTAGCAGCATTATAGTTTAGAACTGTCTTATTAAGTTAGGAGTTGTGTGTTTAACATAAAAAAATGATCATGAGGGAAACAACTGAGCTTGTTATAGATGGAGAGCTGGGCCAGTTCCTCTCACATGAGCAAATTTTTTTTAATAATTTTCTCATTAACTTTTTTTTCAACCAATAATCATAACAATCGTGGACTACCCAGGGCTCTTTGCAGTTCTTACTGTCATGCTCTACTGGCTGAAAAAATCAATACATTTAAACCTTAGTTTGTATGGAACCCAGCATAGTAAAAATAAAGATAAGTATTGTTCAAAAACGTACACAAGTTTCATAGAAACGGTGACAAAGTAAATCAATTTTAGTAGATGCAGTTTACAAGTGCATTTTTTCCACACTTAGACCTCTGGCCATAAAGAACAAAACAATTTTTAAGCGACTTGGGTCCATAACACACTCACACAAAACTAGTTTAATGAAAACAACTAACTCATTAATACTCAACCGACTGGTTGCACTTGGCAGCAAGTGAGAAACTCAAAAATATCGTGTTATATTGGTAGACTAGGTACATAATTTCCAAATATTATTACAGACCCACAGCAGAGCTTGTAAACCCAAATAAATACCACCAAAAATATCACATAAGGCCAAGGGAAGTAGATTTTTAGATTCTCAGCCAGTTTCAGAAAATTGTTGAGGGATTTTGATCAACTTTCATCTTTCATTTAACCAACAGCCAACGGCTTTGAAGGAGCAAGAAGGGTCTGGAAACGAGACAAGTCGAAGGTACAAAACTGAAACGAACAGTATTAACCCACAAAAACCACCATCAGCTGCTAGAAATTGGTTTTCGTTATATATCTTTTGTTTAAAGAGCTAAAAAGCATCGAAGGACACATTTTTTTGCTGCGGGACTCAAAAACACATGCGGACACTGACGAAAACCTGAAAATCTACTTCTCCTTGACAAAGCTCTCATTTAATATAAAGTCTTTTGCTGCCAATAGCAAACGTATGTTTTTGTTATTTGTCCGTGTCTATCAACAATAAAGCTCTGTCGTAGTTCTTCCTCATAAAAATCAAAATCTATAGAATAACTTCAAAGCAATCAAGCCAGGCTACTTTCGACTTAATTTGTTACAGACATGTCAAAGCCCGGGAAAAAAGGTATTGCAGCAATAGTTTAACAACAGCGCAACGAAACTAGCTCTCGAGTTGTATTTCATACTGGTAAATTACTGAACTACTTACAAAACTCATCCTTAAAGTCTGAAAAACAAAAGAAAATACTAAAACTTATTCAACGATATTAAGCAGATATTTTCCCTATATTTCTAAATGAACTTACCGTCCATTTCGTTTTCACTCGCCATTATTGGTTGTTGTGTACCATTGTACCAAGCCTTCATCCATTGTGAGCGGCTACCCAGTTGAAAACAACCATAGGCCGCCCAATGAGTTAAAATAACTCGCACGCCTCGTTTTGTGTAAAACGTTCTTTTGAAAGAACTCAAGAAAGAGGCCAGTAGGTTTTTGATGAAGACAAAAGAATATTGAAATCGCCGCCCTTTATGAATATGCTCTACAAGGTACTACAAGAGTCCCCTGTAATCACCTAAATAGAGTTTTGAGTCCTATCATTGACATTGTATTCCGCTTAACTGATTGGGTGACTCCCATCTCAATTAAAACTTAATTTAAAACAAAAGGTGATATGTAGCTATATAGCCTATATAGGGGACTAAATCAGATCATTTCCTGAACTTCCTTAGACTGATATACAAAATTAAAGTTTGGAGCCAAGAAAATTATATAATGGTGTCATCTATTTTGGACTTGGTGGTGATTCTCAAAAGAAGTTAGGCCCTAAGCCAAACACTTTTGGCAAACAGGAGTTGGACAGATCAAGCTTGCTGTACATTTTATAAGCAGCTCGATCATCGGTGAGAAGTTAATTGGTACAATAATTGCTTTTGATCAAAAGGCAAAACAGAATAACACTGAAGATAAAGTTATAAGCTTTTCTTATTTTTGATAATTTCAAGTAAGTTTGTTGTTACTTAGTGGTACAAGTTTAGCAACCAGGGTAAAGGGTAACCAGTCATTATCTTCAAAACTGCAGTGCCAAAGCTCTTTTATGGAGTTTTGCTGACAACAGGATTATTCTGGAAACAATCTAAAAACTTTGTTTCACTTCAGTAAGAGAAGAAAGTGCATGCAAGAAATGAAAAGAATCACTTAAGCATTGCATAATCTCATTGTTTGAGACTCTCAAAACAAATTGAAGCTGAAATTTTGCTTTTCTCACCATATTTTGTGATAAAATAAAAGCTAAACCAATTCTCATGCCAAATGGCCTTTTAGTCTTACAGTGTTTATCTTTGGTTTTTAAGCAGATGAGTCTTTGATTCCCCCTGGACAGGACACTAATCTATTGCAGGTTGGTCCCCAGCAGAGGCTGCATGGTACTCATTTATACAGCTGAGTTAAATGAAACTAGTCAGATAAATTGTCTTTCTCAATGACATAACACAATAACCGGCCTTAAATTTAACCAAAGTAGAAAAACAACTGAGTACAGATACACCAATATTTAATTATTTGCACTATGAAAAACCAGGTTTTTCATCTTTCTTAGATACTTCTTTAGCATCAAGAAACACATTAAACACTGCAACTTATCAATTGCAGTTCCGTCCATTCACATGGCAAGTTTAATAGCCCTACCTCACATTGAACATACTATTAACTGACCTTGGCATTGACCTAGCCTCAGGAGACACATCGGCAGCGGGAGCAAAAAACTATTGGGGAGGGGGGCCACAGTCGAAGTTGTAGTAGTTCGTTACAAAGTTCAAAACTCCTACTCAAAAATTTCTGTTGTTAACCAGAAGATTAATGGTGGGGCCAGGCCTCCCAACTAAATTAACGAGGGCCAGTGCTTCAATTCCACTGTCAATGAAACATTTTTTCCCAAAACACAAAGTGTGCAACAGCTGTTGCACCTAGAAAGTCAGTGGCTTAAATGATTCTCAGTCTCCCAATGTTCAACATTGCAAAAAAAACCTCTAGAGCTTAAAAACAGGGTGGTCTTACTAAGCTTAAAAGATGAGGAGGGGGGATCCAGTGGTTGGCAGTGGTCTAGTGTAAAATGCCATTGCTAGACATTTATTGAGACTTTAATCAGTATGCTCAAAAGTAGAATCAGTGTAATTACAAATATACCATCAAGACTGTCATTTCCAGAATATGTCTAAGTCTGAGTCAATGTTTGAGGTGGCAGTTGTAACTTCACACACAGCTTACAAAGTAAATTATGTTAGCAAGTTTTAATATACGTATAAAAAGATAAAAACAATAGTGGATATAAGGGAGGGGGGTAAATCCTTAACGGTGTCAAACAAACATTTGGACGCCCCCTTACAAAGTTGCATAAGGCAATGGCTTTTAACTAGAACATTATCGTAAAATTATGTTTTTGCTTTAGAAGTTTGATCTCCATGGTGCATGTTCTGGACATGAACAAATGAACATTTGTTGCTGCTGCAAAATGCTAAGTCCAAAATTCTGTAAACCAGCAGCTGCAAATTTCTTTTTGTTAAGTTGCCGAATCCTTGGGCAACCTTTTTCAATAAGCTCAAAAATACAAGGGCAGGGTTGATTTGATCTAAAGTCGACACTGTTCATTGCCTCAAAAATTTGAAGGTTAGGAAGATCAAGGTCACAAATTCTAAAACATTTGCACCACGAGCAATCCAATGATTTCAACACAGATGACTTAATAACAAAGCCTGGAAAGCCATCAGGTACATTTGATTCTCTACTTCTTATTCTCAAATGTTTGAGCTGTGGCAGAGACGAAACCATGGACTCAATGTAAGTACAACCCATTTCATGCGCTATCTGAGAGTACATTGAATCAGTCATTCTGAGGAAGACAATCGAAAGATTCTCAATGGACTTGAGTCGGGAAATCAGCTGTGTTGTTTTGCCCGACATATCAACCTCGCATTTCAATGACTTGATTCGTGGACAACACTCTGTAAACTTATGTAAAATTTGCTGGAAACCGCTTAACTCTTTTACAGATCGCTCACCAAGTAAGAAGTCCCAACGTTTCCACCACTTCATGTCGACAATCGTCAAGTTCTTAACATTACAATTCTCAAGCAGATTCATAACGATATCTGATTCTTGAAACGCATCGAAATCGATTAACAAGCATCTGATTGCAGCTTTCCGCTTGACAAGAAACTGTGCGAATAGTTTTCTTCTTTGAGCATTTGTAATCATAGTCTCCACCTCCAACGTATCAATAATAAACTTTGTGCTCAGCAACGACACAAACCTGAAATCTGCTTTCCACCATAGTCCTGGGTGCTTTGATGCTTCAAAGAGTTTCTTGCTCAGGGCTGAAACACGACATATCTCGTGGGGGTTAAGATACGACAGAATCATCACAAGACACTCTTGCGGTAAATCAAGAAAAGTTTTTGTGTGCAACTTTTCTTTTCTCTTAACTATATCAAAAGCACTTGATGCCTTTTTATTTTGATGACTCTGTACTGCAACTATCGGCTTTGAGCTAAAGGGCAAACCTCCATTTTCGTCATTGAAACTAAAGTGGACAACTTGGATTCTATTCAAATCGGCTTTTTTCCCATTGATCACATCATTCAAAGACCGACGAACTAATCTTTTGCCTCTTCTTATCCAGAGTACAGGACCACAAGTCTTTTTTCTTTTCTTTGCGATCATTCTTCGCAATGCGCGCCGTTTTTGCTTCTTGTCGACCTTCTTGTCTATTTTGCAGGTCAGCGGTTACTCCTATACGATCACACGTCGCCCACCCTGTATGTATGGCCAATACATTCTTGCTTCTTTTTGTCGCCTTGTGGCATCTTGAACAATTCTGTCTATTACAACTTCTCTTTCATTGCAATGAAATTGTTAGGATTTGGTTAGTAGGAATGGCACGGCTTCAATCCTTGGCGAGCAAGCCCTGGAAGGAAGGGGGGGGGGGGGTTGGGGAGGTACTCCCTGTATTGGTATGACCGTCGTATTTTTAGGGGCTTAAATTGCCAGTCCGTTATTTTTAGGGGTTCTAAAATAAAGTCCGTTGGGTTTTAAAGTGCCAAGCTATTGGACTGCTTCCAGTCCCATGTTTTAGCAAACGTGAGTACCGATAAGAATTTTTAAAAGACGTCCTTTGGTAAACGTTTTTAATACGAGTGTGCCTTTATTCCTTGCATATCACGTTCAGCACAACACGAGGGACTTAGTGCCGACCCGCTAGCTACCAAGGGGAAAAATTTCAACTTTCAATTGGTATCTTTTAGGGTTATTTGAAAACCGAGAGGTATTTTTTAGAGTGGAAAATTTTTACCCCTCGGTATTCTTTAGGGTATTTTGGGGACTTTTCCGACGGTCAACCTATTACTTAACCCTTACTTGCTGCCTAAAACCCCAATGGCCAACCTGATATCCCCCTTACCTTAAAGGGTAACTTGACTCTAAAACCAACATTTTTTAAATGAAATCATTCAAAGACATCAGAGAAAAACTATAATGGTATTAGTACAATACAAACAGTATATGTTGCTTTGTCAGTAACTCCAGTTGTAAAACAATTATTCAATCCACTTGTATATTTATGGTTTAGACGTTCTGCAGGTCAGGTAGCCTACAATACACGTAGTATCACGGCATATGGAGTGGATTAGCCCCATCGGACAACACAGAAAATTTATGAAGACCTTTAAGAATAATATAAGAACATTCTGAGCCTGAAATGGCCGAAAAATAAGAACATTGAACCTGAGTTAATCTTTACTGGTTCTTAATAAAACAAATGTTAATAAGATAACAATAGGTTAATCAAAACAAAGTCAAACTCTGCGGCAAAAGAACTAAATCAAGGTTGAATAAAAATATTACGTGCAATAAATGATGAATAAGTAAAAAGAAATGAAAAGCATCGATGTTCAGATATGTAAATTAAAATGAAACTTAATAAACACTTTGCGTTAACAGAGTTGGACTTTTTGTTAAGGGACGGTTTGTTAGCAAATAGTTTTTCCTACGATTTTATTAATGATGTAGCGAAAGTAGTTTGACCGAACAATGTTGTCGTGATGACAACGAGACGTTGTCAAACCTTAGCGTTTTTATTTAATTGTAAAGGTCTTCATTAATATGTGTTGGGTAGAGGGAACTTATTTTTATTGATAACTGACTGGGACTGAAAGGATTATTGCTACGGGAGAGAATGCAAAGCATATATAGATTAACGATTAGCGTGTAATTTAAGAAGCGTGGCTTTTGTATATTGAGGGTAGGGAAAGACGAGAACAAAACATGTTGATAATGAGGGTTTGTAGAAGCCTCAAACTTGATAAATGGCCCTAAATGTAATAAAAATTTGGTCCAAAGACGAGAGCCTGAAAAGACTGAAAAAAACAATAACTGAACGGCTTCACAACGATAAAATGCCTCAACTTTTAATTTAAGATCTAAAAATTTTTATTAATGGTGTGGGGCTTTTTAATAGAAAATATCTTTACATATCGAGAATGAAATTACACCCGTGAAATAGAATAAGTCTCAAATTTGTTGAAATAATCAATAACTTTATAATAAGCATAGTTCTGATGACAAGACTGAAACAGATTTGAATGAGCTCGTTCCCAGGGCCTAATAAGAGCTCCACGGCAAAGTGTTGGGGCCTGGGCCTTGTATTCCCAAGAGTGCTTCGTACCTCCTCCGAAAAAACTCCTTCCATTTTTCATTCACCAGACCTTTGAGTTTTGTTTCAAACTGATGTGAATTCTAGATATAAAATGATAAATCAGTTTTACATAATCATTGCATCACTAGACTCAATGATTGATTTAAAGTCATTCCAATGAAATAGAACCTACACTGAGATTTTTGTTAAAATTTGGCTGTTAGTTATTTATCCGTAAAGGAACTTAACTTAGATATAAAAATCGGGGGTCCCCACACTTGATTTTGGGGCAACGGCACCTTCTTCATAAGCAGTCATTCCTTATGATTGTATGATAATGATTGCTTGCAAAAACCACGTTTCAGACGATTGTTTCTTGTTCGACTTTAAGAAATTACGATAGTCTTATACGGAAAAAAGTCATTGCTTAATTCAAAACAAACACAAGCGTTAGTTCGGTATGCTCGTTTATGAGAAAATGTCGGTTTACCTCTGGCGAACTTCAGCCCTAGAAAAAAGGCCGCCATTTTTTAATCTTTCGCGTGAACTATGCGCAGTAAAGATGCGCAATGCCAAACTAAGCTTGACGCATGCGCATTATACAGTACTACTCGCGCTAGTTTGTATGACACGTCACAAAGCGGGCGTCAGGTACGAAATAAAAAAGTCAGGCGAACACCCGCCAAACTGCGCTTTTAACTATTGTAGTAATTGTCTTGCGACGAAAAAAAAACGTAACAACATGTAAAATCTATGTGGGTCTAGGAATGGTTGAAGCAAAGAACAGATCAGGGTTTATAATAGCTAAGACTTGGAGACCAGAAAAGCTACCGAAGATATCTTCGCATGGACACAAAAACAATAGAGGTTGGTCAGATATTAAAACGAAAACATTTACTACAAACCTCACCACTCGGATAATTTTGTTGCAAAAACGTCAAAATTGCACACAACTTTAAAACATGTTTCAAAGTTCTACAACTTTTTTGAATGGCATGCAATAATTTTAGTTATGATTTAAGCCGTGGCTACACGGTGCAACTTTGCCTGCAACGTTGCGCGCAACGGAAGAATTTCACCGTGTAGCCACCTTTGAACTCGTTGCACGCAACGTTGCGCAAAGTTGAAACCGATCCTACTCCTGCAAAATTGCATGCAACGGTTTAACCGAGTGGTTACACGAAGTGTTTCAGTTGCGCGCATTGTTGCTTGCAATGTTGCACCGTGGAGCCACAGCTTTACACGAATTAATTTATGTGGTATGTATGACGTAAGCGAATTACATGCAGCAGTCGTAGGCAAAAATTGCACCGTGTAAATCGGCCTTTTAAAAAAGAGAATGTGGTTTAACTGCTCGCAATTAGTTAGTATCCAGCATATCGGGGAACGAAAAGCTATCAACAGGTCACAACAACGAAAGACACATGGCGGTAAACGTTCATCTGTTTAAAGTATCACCAAGTTATGCCAACAATATGGTCATGTTGCATCTGTCATGATTCACACGGAGCAACCTTTGCCAAAAATTTTTGCATGCAACTCGCCCGCAATAAATTTTAGCCGCCGTTTACACGCGTGCAACTTTTGGCCTCGCAACACAAAAAATCGTGTGCAACTTTCTCGGGGAATGGCAGACATCCGGGAAACCGCGCTAATCATTAACTATTATAGCAATTGCCTTGCGACAATAAAAACGTGGGCCTGAACATGTAAAATCTGTGTGGGTTAAGGAATGGTTGAAGCGAAGAACAGATCAGGGTTTTATAGCAGCTAAGACTTGAAGACCAAGAAAGCTACCGAAGATATACTCGCATGGACACAAAAACTTTCGAGGTTGGTCAGAAACTAACACAAAAACTACAGGCCTCACCATTAAGACAGCTATGTTGCAAAAAACGCCAAGGTTGCACACAATTTTAAACCGTGCATGTTTCAAAATTCTAAAACTATCTTGAGTTGCATGCAATAGTTTTGGGCTTGATTTACATGAAACAATTCGCGTTGTTTATATGGCGCAAGCGAGTTGTAGGCAAAAGTTGCACCGTGTAAATCGGCCTTAAGGAGATGAAACCTTTTCGTGTAAGGCCGTGGCAACATTGTGCAACATTGCAAGCAGGAACGCTGTCTGCAACGTTGTGCGCAACAAATTCAGAGGTGACTACTTGGTGCAATTCTTCCTTTGCGCGCAACGTCGCATACATTATTGCACCGTGTAGCCACGGCTTCACCGCTTCCACTGAAATTGTTACATGCAGTGTTGCAGGAGTAGTTTCGGTTCCTACTTCGCACAATGATTGCAAAATTTTCAAGGGTGGCTACAAGGTGCAATTCTTCCTTTGCGCGCAAAGTTGCATGCAATGCAAAACAAAATACAAAACCTGCGCCTATACAAACCAAAGAGAAATAACAAATTTAGAGCATCTGAATTATTAAGTCATTTTGTGTAAGTCTGTCATGGGTCTTTGTCGAGAAGAGATGTAAAAAAAGGTTCACAAAAGACGGGGAGCAATAAGACTGTGTTACTAAGTTTACAAAAACCAGTAAGTTAGTTTCAAGGCATCGAGGTTTACAGAACAATGATTGTGCTAATTTTGCTCAAGTACTTTAGTTCTAAAAATACGTTTTTGGAGCCCTCAATTGAAATGAAACGGGTAAATGCAAGGCAATAGGCTAGAGGAAACTCATGTATCACCTTTCACTTGCACTTACTCAACTTGGTAACCGGTCATCTAACAGTCCTGCATTAAACTCTCGATTGCTAACTGGTATGGTACGCGAAGGGGTGCGGAGTTTTAGTAAATCAGAGGGGGCGATGGATCATAGGGGCGTACAAACAGCAGCACTACCCTCCGAACAATTCATCATGACTGGCTGTACCTGGAGTTCAAGACTCCAACCGGAATTTCTCCAAGGATAATAGGGTTGCACATACAGGCTCGCCATCCTTCGATCCGATCGGCATTGGAGACTCAACCAGGCACAGCGGGCATAAATGCACTCGATTTCGCCACCATCCAGCGTGACCCGAATTTTCTTTGGCGGGGCGCGTATTTTTGGAAACTGGGTCCGAATTAATGTTCTGTTAATGTTCGATGGTGGAGCTTTGAAGCTTCCCATGAGCCACTGCAAGGGTCCTGAAGCTTCGTCGACCGTCCTTTCGAAAGCTTTAAAGCAAGACCAACCTTGCTTTGTGGTCTAAATTTTTTGCGTTGTTTTTGTGTCGTTTTAAAAGTCAGTGTTTTGGGGTTCTGTGAAATTTGCGTTCGTTGCGAAAAAAGGCTTTATTATGTCTTCAAATAACCTTTTTCGTTCAATGTTTTTGATAAAACAATTATCGGAATTACAATCTCTTGACATCAGTCTTAAGTTTTTTTTGTTTTTTTTCCGATTTGTTTTAAATTTAAGTGTGGTTTGAGGTTTTGTGTTGCCGGTTTCCTCCTGCGCAGCGCTGCTGAAGTAAGTTGTGACTAGAAAAAAACACATCAACAACTCCTGGACAAGCAAAGATTGCTGAATAGACTTCATGGCATATGCCAGACTCCCGGGGGGTACTTCGGGGTCAAAAGGGTAGAGATGACCGTCGGAAAAGTCCCAAAAACACCCTAAAAAATACCAAGGGATAAAAAATTTCCCCCCCAAAAAATACCTCTCGGTTTTAAAACTACCCTAAAAAATACCAATTTGCCCTTGACAGCTAGCGGATCGGCGCAAAGTTCCTCGTGATGTGCAGTGAATAAAGGCGCGCACGTTTTAGAACAGTCGTCAAAGGACTTTTTTCTTATCATCTTATCAGTATGAACGTTTACTAAAACACGGGACTGCAAGCAGAGTAACAGCTTGGGGTTTTTTAACTCTAAAAGATACCAGACTCTTTGTTTTGAAAAGAATTTCTTTTAACAACCTCTAAAAATACCGGACTGACAATTCTAACCCCTAAAAAATACGACGGTCATACCTACCACCCCAATATAGCCTTTTTATAGGGAGTACTACTACTCCCCTCCCTGTTGGGGTATGGTGGGTTGAAAAAAAAAACTTAAAGGGGAACTTAACCCTAAAATCAACTTTTGCCAAATAAAGCTTTAACTAAGTGTGAAAACGATGTTTAAAAATGTTCCTCGTATCGCGCTGACTTTTCAAGAAATTCGAGTTTAAAACCGGTGTTACTTGCCGCATTGTACCGTCGGCTCAGAAAATTTCAAGCCCCGTCAGCGGCATGGTAATCAAACCCACCCAGTTTTCCAATGTTTTCTAAATTACTGTATTCGATATCTAATTCAATCTACTTGATAATTGTTCTAGAAATTAATATAAAATTTGACTTATAAAAGACTTTTCAAAATCACCCCAAAATACGCAGATAAGGCATTTCTGCCAGTGTAGTTTGCCAAATTTTCCCGAGGGAGCATGACTCCGGACCCCACTAGAGGCTCGCGCCTTCGGGTCTTGCTAGAACCTTCTCTGCCAGCCCATACACTGCGAGCTTCCACCAGCTGGAAGTCCACTACGCTACAGTCTGCTGCCACTTCGAATTACCTGGCAACTTAGATCACACATGGATATGTTAAGGTTATTTCCAGACTATTTAAAAATCGCATCGTTATAATTAATAGGTCGGGCCACTGTTGGAAAGGAATTCAGAACTACATGCCTTGTGCTCATGTTTCACGAGATTGGAAATTTCGGGGGTTGACAGCTCTACCATCAACAGCCGATGGATGTGGGTTGGCAGCAGATTTTTTTAAAAAAATACAAATTTGTCTTTTGACTTTAAATGTCATATCGAAAACACAAAAGATTTTGACAGAATTTTTTCACCAGGCTAGGTTTCCCAATGTAGTACTTCAATTTTTCACTTCGTATTCTTATTAAAAGATGGAAAAAGGGGATCATTTCGCTTGAAACAAAAAACGTGATTTTTTAAAGAGAAAAATAAATATTTGTTTTACATGTCAGCAAGGAAACGAAAAGGAATGCCACAGCAAACGCACAAACAAAATGAAAATAAAAACAAGAATGAAATGCGAACGGACGTGAAAATTCACTTTATTAAATAACTTACTCTTCTGGTTGACTAAAAACAAGCCAGGCTTCTGATTCTGCCTGGACCGTGGCAGTGGATACACCAAGATCGACTTTATCCCGATGCATAAGGTACCTGATAAAGAAAACAATTTCTCATTTCTAAAGTCTGGCATTATATTAAATTACCAACGTCATCAGTATCATTATCATTTTGTCCATTATTATCATCAATACCATCATGTTCATCAGCATCACCACAGCTACCATCATCACCAACTCGCTTGCCATTATTATCATCTTGTCCATTATTATCATAAGCATCATCTTGTATATCAATATCACCACAGCTACCATCATCACCAACTCGCTTGCCATTATTGTCATCTTGTCCATTATTATCATAAGCATCATCTTGTACATCAATATCACCACAGCTACCATTCATCATCACCAATTCGTTTGCGGCTTTCATCATTTTGTCAATTATCAGCATCAGCCTTAACATGTTCATCAATACACCACAGCTACCATCATCACAAACTCGATTGCCATTATTATCATCTTCTACTAATCGCAAACTTTAGTACAAGTAATTTCTTCTTAAGTCATGGACAATCGCTGGATTACTGACGCGCTCAGAATTTTGATGAGTCACAAACCTGGCGTGCTTGAAGAGTGGATGGACGACAGGTGTGTACTGACGTCGTATGGCAAGGATCGCTCCGAGGTAAGCA
Organism: Hydrozoanthus tunicans; assembly: GCA_026413305.1. Lineage (NCBI taxonomy): Eukaryota > Metazoa > Cnidaria > Anthozoa > Zoantharia > Hydrozoanthidae > Hydrozoanthus > Hydrozoanthus tunicans. Next base: position 4,650 of record JAOBAT010010569.1, on the reverse strand, counting down.
CTCAAGGCCAGTAGCTCGTGCCTTTGTCTGTGACAGGGAACAAAGTGAAGTCTCATCAACACTGTTGCCATTTCAAACGAAGGCCACACTTTCATTCATCAATATACTTAAGCAAAAAGTCTGCATTCAAAACTGTTTCACGAAGGCGTTTTCAGGTGGATCGCATCGAATCTCCACAGATTTTAGAATGGCACGAAATCTCGTAGCCTTAGTCGACCTATATACCACTACAGAAGTTCAACCTTTTTATGTTGAATTTGGAACGCTTTTTTTTTCTTTGCTAACTGTTCGCCCAGTTGGTAAGGCGCAAGTGTACCGTGCGGGAGGCCAGGGTTCGACTCCCATTTTGGCGCCTGTTCTTTTTTCCCACTTGCCGCGATTACGAGATAAGTGTTGCTGGTTTTGTTTTTCAGAGCTCGTACTGGCTGCAAGCCATCTCCCACTTTGACACGGTTCCCTTAAAAGTGTTTTATGTAGGACTTTCATCAATATCTATAAATAATAAGAACATTACGTGGCCGCTGGGGGAAACGAACTTTGTCTGACAGTATCTCTCGAAAATAAAACTTTCTTCCTTTTGTCTTCTCTTAACTGCTCTGAAATGAGATTTTATGAGAGTAACCTCCTGCGCCGGCATTTAAAATTTAGCAAGAAAAAAAAAACTCTTATCCCCCGCGCAGCCATGTAAACTGACCCTCTAAATCATGTACAAGAACCAAGAGCTTACTTGGCAGTTTTGTTATGCTGCAGTCTCTCAGTGCGAACACAGCTCATCAACTCTACAGTGCCCAGAACATCATCCAAGACCCAGTACTGTTTCGTCATCACATCTATAGAGAATGAAAGGAAAGCACTGAATGGCTGTTCAAACGATCCTAAACCCAATCACATTTTATATGAAAGGATTCAAGTTTTATCTGGTTAATAAAAACAAGGAGTTTAGCTTCACAATCAAAACTAATCGTACGCTCACGCTGGAACAAACAAGTGGCTTCATCATGGCCGAATATCTTTTTCATTGCCCAAAACTAGAACTGACTCAAGAATATTTAACACCCGTTTTAAAGAGGCAAAAGTACAGAATTCCCTAGATGAAGAAGTTAGCATTATACCTTAGGACAGTCCAAGAAAAGCCTAAAATATATGATTAAATCATACTTGCGTTTTATTTTCCTTCGGGATTGTTTATTGTGTTACATTTCCTTCTCGTAGTTCAAGCAGAATCAAGAACTTAGATTTCTTAATCCGTTCTGCGTTGAAACTGTTCCTTTCCTCGTTTTTTTTTTCTTTTAGTTTTCGTTAAAAAAGCCATTCATAATGTAAAAAACATCTTCGGTTCCCCCTTTTGCTAGCCCTACGGTTAATCGGGGGAACCTGCTTCCCAACAAATAAATAAAAAAAAATAAATGTTTTTAAACATGAAAACAAGAAAATGTAAAAATGGAATTTAATATAAAGACGCAATTAAGGACTTCTTCTATCAAAACGAAGTCCAAAACATTTTCAAAGTTTATTTTGTTGTACTGAAACCATTGTATTCACGATTGTTTTCGTTCCCCTAGCCTCTAGAAGTTGGCACTCAAGTCAATCTAACATATTTCGAGTGAGGCGCTCTAACGAGAACAGTCGTTGTTGATTCTTTTGTGCGAGCATACTGCTGACTGTTGTACAGTACTGCGGGCTGAGCCAAACGCGATCCGAAAAACAGCCTCGAATTTTTGACCAAGTGCCACGCGGCCATCGTAATTAAAATAAACATCTTTCACCTTCCAGTCGTATCAACTACAGGCAAATAACAATCATTTTTTTGTCTTGAATTAAGACATGCTAAAACATTTAGAGGCTGAATCCAAATTCGTGGAATTACTTATAAATATTGACAAAATTACCTCGGACAAGATTGAGCCCGATATCCAAAGCCAGCTCAGGACTGGTTGATAAAAGGTAGAAAGGCATGGCGTCTACGAATTTCTCTTGTTCACATAGTTCTTCTGCCTTCTGCAAACACTCTTCCATACTTCCGAGCCCAGCCTGTATGTTAGGAAGCGTGGTTAGTAAACACTTATTCTATACCAATTGAGGTGGATAGTGGTAAAAGTCTTAGTTTTCATGTTATATGCCAGATGTCGCCCGATAAAATTTTGAAGAAAGAAACCATCTGGGTTCACCGACTTTGGTTGGCCGGGCCCCTAGGGTTAAATAAGGTGGATCTCTAAACATTACGCACAGGCCTCCCATAAATCTTTGTTAGTTTTCTCAGGTATATATGATCGCTGCCGCTGAAATGTTTATCATTGTGCCACTGAGGAGGATTGAATAAACAGTTGAAAGGCCTTTGGCCAAATGTGAAACCAGATTTAGATTGTGCTGTATGGCGAAAGTTTCAGTTTAAATTGTCTATTTATTTATCTACTGAGCACCGATTACCTTCGAGAAAAAATATCTTCAAAGTGAACCAGCAAAAAAAAAGAACAGCGATTCCAAGAGATGACTCCCGCACGTAAAGGAGAGAGCCTCGGGTTGTCATCAAAATAACAAGTAAGTTCAAAGTTTTTGGGCAAACACTAACAAACGATCAGATGGATTAAGAAGGAGCCCTACCTTCTGGTGAAGTTCATCGATTTCTGCACTGGTGCCTTGACATCTCGCGCATGTTTTAACAAGATACGCGCCAGAATTTGGCACAGATCTCAGCAGTGTGATTGCTAAATCCCTACAGTGACAAAAAAAATTGAATGACCTGGAATTTCAACGAAGTACCAAGGGTAAATTCTCTTGTAAATGCTTACACGGGAAAAGTACTTTTGGTCCGAGTTATGAGGGTCCGAGTTACCGGGGGTAAATTTTCTTGTAAATGCTTACAAAGGGAAAGTAATTTTGGTCCGAGTAATGGGGAGTTCGAGTTACCGAGGGTAAATTTACTGTAAATGTTTACAAGGGGAAGTCAATTTTGGTATGAGTTATCGGGAGTTCGAGTTACCGAGGGCAAATTTACTGAAAATGTTTACAAGGGGAAGTCAATTTTGGTATGAGGTATCGGGAGTTCGAGTTACCGAGGTCCAAACTTACTGTATATTTATACGGGGAAATCAATTTTGTTTCGAATTATCGGTAGATCGAGTTACCGAGGTAAAATAAAATGTAAATGTTTACAAGGGGAAACCAACTTTGGTTCCAATTATCAGAAGTTTGAGTTGGGAAACGTTCGAGTTATCAGGAACAGACTGTACATCGAACCTCGGTAACTCGAATTCAAATAAAAGTGGTTAGAACTACGGTAAACATATGACGCAGGTCTAAGAGGAAATCAGTTTTGCTTTGAACTGGCGGGAAATTCAAAATATAGAGGGTTTGAGTTATCGGGGGTCAACTGTACTAATTTCAGAGTTACGCACAGGTTTAACTGCTTGTGCCCTACAGTTGGACCCCGATAATTCAAACCCTCTATAGCCCGAACTCCCCACTAACTCGCAGCAAAACAGATTTCCCCTTGGAATCAACACATGTTATTTACTGTAGTACTAACCTCTATAACAGGAAACCCCGATAATTCGAAGTAAAACTGATTTCCCTAGGCAATTGATGTTACCGGGGTTCAACTATATTTTACTGGCCATTTCTTAGTCATCAGCAAACACGTGCAACCCTGCTAGCTTTTAAACTAGGCTAGTCACTTACCACCTCTTGAGACGTTCGCATTTCTTTGCCAGTAGCTCCGTTGCTAAGTGGAACATGCTGCTTAAGTCTTGTAGTACCTTCCCAATACTAACAGCAAGCTCCAGCTCGTTTCCCCGGATTAGTTTGGACAACGCCAACTAGCGGAGGAAGAATAAAGTTAAACTTTTACATGCCGTTATCACGCTAGAATAGGCCTTGTGCATGTTGATGTCAAACTAGTCAACTTCACCCCCAAGCCTCGTATACAAGAAATAAGTGTGAGCAATTTGCACGTGCAAACCGTGTTTTTCATTTGTGGGCGCTTTGGAATTTGGTTTATGAAATATTCGCACTTTCGTGATTGAAAGCGAGGCTTAGTGGTGTTTGACGTAAACATGCTTAAGGCCTATTGCGTAAAACATATTCTTGGGTTGCAACCATTCCCGAGAGACACCAAAAACAAAAGATGAAGCGGCCATGTTGGTGCTCCAAACAAAAGAAATGATCAAAATACTTTTGTTCAAGACCACCAACATGGCCGCCATGACGTCACGTGAAAACCAGCAATTCATATACACTGGGTGAAAAAACAGATTTGCATCACACTTGCATGAGCTAACATGATCCAAATATGGTGTTTATCAAAAGTAAACGTATAGCAAAGATGGTTAATACCGTATTTGCTCAACCACATTTACTCGGGCCAGTAAATCTGGTCAAGTGTCAAGTATGAATTTATTTGCCATTTGGTATATTTTTACAGTTTATGTGTACATTACTGTAGTTAGAAATGAAACGAAATGGCGAGGATGATTGACAGGAAGCGGTTAGGCTTATTGGAGAGTGCTTTCATCCTCCTGTGTAGCCATTTGATATATTGAAGAGAGTAAGACAAGATCTGCAGATATCAGTAATCATTAAATTTCCAATCTCGAATATTGCGATTCGCGCGTTCTGATTGGTTCATTCAATCTCGGTTATCAGCTCATATTC
>JAOBAT010010547.1:0-10297 GCA_026413305.1 Hydrozoanthus tunicans | reverse complement strand
CCCCCCCCCCCCCCCCCCCCCCCCCCCCCCCCCCCCCCCCCCCCCCCCCCCCCACGCCCTATAGTGGGAGGGTAGGTATGTCCGTCGTAGTTTTAGGGGTTAAAATTGTCAGTCCGGTATTTTTAGGGGTTGTTCAAAAAATCCTGTGATGTACCAAGAGTCTGGTGTTTTTTTAGGGTTGAAAAAACCCAAGCTGTTGGACTGCTTGCAGTCCTCCATGCGTCTTAACAAACATACATGCTGATAACAAATTAAGAAAAAAGTCCTTTGACGAACGTTCTTTTACGTACGCGCCTTTATTCACGGCATATCAAGAGGGACTTTGCGCCGATCCGCTAGCTATCAAGGGAAAACAGGTATTTTTAAGGGTAATTTTATAACCGAGAGGTAACTTTTAGGGCAGAAATTTTCTAGCCTATGGTATTTTTTATGGTAGTTTTGGGACCTTTCCGACGGTCATCCCTACCCTTTTGATCCCGAAGTATTCCCCCCCCTCCCCCGGGAAGGGAAGTTAGCAAGGAGTAAAAAATCATTTTTGTTTGGACAAACTGGCGAGGAAGGACAAAATGTAACTATTAAGGAACTACATTTCGGAGGGGCTCAATTGCAAGATCCGAAAATTAACGCTTAACCATCAAGCCTTTGCAACACTAATATGATTTTTCAGTATTGTTTAATTTGAGATGAGTTTGTTTTAAGGAACAAAAAAGAATAAGATGTTTTCAGACTGTGTCAAAGGCAACTTGCTACGAAGAAGGGTCCGAAGAATTTTTGGGGGGTCTGAAATTTTCACCAAAAGGGGTGTTGTTTTTGGTTAAGAAAAAAATTAGGTATCTTTTTTCGTATAGTACTTTCTTATTTATTTCTCAACTGAACACTGTAATCTTTGTTTGTTACAGCTTTGTTTTGCCTACAAAATTCCCTTTGAAACGCGTGTCCAGTTTCGTGTAAGATACACAAAAAAAGATAATACCCAGTCAACTACTTGGCCGTCATGGTATGTTCTACCTTTAAGCCAACAATACGTCAATAAGTGGCAGCACATGTGTGTCAATGTGTATGAACATCTTACAAAGCCTGGCTGGTTCGCTAACGTAATGAAACAAGGATCTACGTTGTATATTGAAAGAATCCATCTGAGCCGATCAAGACAGGATGGTGATATCTTTATTGATGACTTTTGGATAGGAAGACAAAAAGTGGCTGGTAAGTACCAGAAAAGAGTAAAATGAAGAGCGGTAGTAACGAAAGTTGTTGTGTTTTTGACTTTGTTTAATGGTATTCTCACTCAAGGAATCACCGGAGAGCAGGCAATAGGACTCCATGTCCCCTTCGAGGTCTGCCACCCGGAATCTACGGCTTAACGTCCTTATCGATATCCGAGAAGACGCGAAGGCCTATTCGTTTGCCGATGTTAGAGCAAAGGCAGCACCTTCTCCCCAGTTATTCTAAGACCCTGAGCAAAGAATAGTAATGCCTAAATTCATTAAGCTGCTTAAGGAAGGTTTTTAACGTTTATTTTCGTAACCCTAATGTCCCTTTGTTCTCATAGTAACCCATGTAAGGGCAGCGGCGATGCCAAAAAACTACGTCGTAGAGTCCTTTGACGTTGAGTTGTTATCATCCAATCAGTGGTCAATGTCCTTCACACCGGCTGATTGCGGCTTCGGTTTACCACTCTTGGGAGTACACGGGGGTACGCATGCGCAAACCAGTGGACAGGGCGACACTGCTACATATAGCCTCCCTGGACTAAGTTCAACGGTAACAATACGTCGAACCCAAAGCACCACGCGGCCTGTTCGAGGTACTTTTGATCTCTCATACAAAGGAAAGAGTGTATCAGGTAAACCTCACAATTGCACATTATTTTATTAAAACTCAATAGTATTTAACTGGATTAATATTAGTTCTATATAGTAAGCTTTTGCTCATAACCTATTCAAATAAACGTTAAAAGAAAAAAACTCTTCAGTCTGCACAGTTTTTCTCCAAAGGGCTCGAATTTGGGCCATTCGGGTCTCTTGCTTCCAAGAAAATTAATCCGATGTTTTCGATTTTCTAGATAACTGTTCTCCTCTAAGATATTTTTGGGATGTTCCTAGCATCTTGTGAATCCCTCTTCTTTGCCTGTTTTGAGGAGAGGTTATGTTTGACCCACTGGTCAATTTTTTGCGTCAGCAGGTTACATCAACCTTTCTTCCTTGGTGCGATTTCACAGATTTTCATTTATTAGGTTTCTTCAATGGCCTTAAGAGTCCCAGTTTACAACTGAGGCTGTGTTTGATAAGCGCTTGAAGCTAATGCTGAGAAATCTTTTGGTCAGTCTCCATTTTCCTTAAAGAGAATATACAATAAGAAACTCATGCAGATCAATTGAACCTCTATTTTACAGAACTTCCTGCTAGATCCACTGAGAGTGAACTGAAGGAGAAAATAGAAGAAGCATTCGAAGATATTGGAACAATTAAAGTTACAAGAAATGGTGCTTGCTCTGCATTCACATGGGACATCGAGTTCACTTCGATTGGTGGCAATCACCCTCAGATCGAGGTTGACGGAGCGAACGTGATAGGAAACAAAGCGAGTATTAGTACATCTACAACAACAGAGGGCCACTTGCTCATGGCACCTATTCCGGGTGAATTCTTTCGAGTACCAAAAACGAAACCACAGGTAGGGAAGAGTAACACACTTTACAAACCCTTTAATAACAAATTTTTGATAAAAAGTGCGGTGTACTTGTCATTTACTTGATCGCCGCGCGCATTGACATCGAAAACTTTTCTACTGTCATCAATTACTTGCAATGTTTTAATATTATAACCAGAAAATAACCCAGGAGAAGACGAAATCTTGTGAAAAAGGAAAAAGCTATAATCTCCGATGGTTTATTTTCCAGCCACTGAAAAAAACAGGTTTTGTTTGTTCTCTCGGCAGTATTCGCAATTTCTTCCCTTTCGTTTTTATAGATCTACATTCATTAGTTAGCGCAAATCGTGGTAATGATGTTGTATAATCTTTTAAAACCAAAAAGTTTGGAAGAACGGTTTTCAAAGATTATACATTATCATTACGACGACTTGCACTAATTAATGAAAGTAGAAATGTTTTAGATGTCAATACGCGCCCCGAATGACAACAAAACACAATTTTGCACAAGGTGATTTTCCTTTGTTTGACAGAATGGTTATAATAACAAACCCAATTTACAACAGAACTTGAAAATATGTGGAAGATCCAAAGCATCGCTCACTGAGACGTCACTTTCCGTCCTACACGATGCAACGTTTTTTACTCTCAGGTGCAAAATAAACGTGAGAGGGCCAAAATAAACGGGTAGCGAGAAATTTCTGAAAAACGTTATAAGCGAGGGGGGGGGGGTCCTCACGGAAATCGAAAATGAATAAGCGCCCCGTCACCTGGGAGTAACTGACTATAACGCATACTTAAGAATGAAAATCTGCGTTGCTTTTAGAATGTTGTATTTCCTAGATACCTACACATGATGGCCATAACTATGATGCAATAAGTACTTGATTTCCAATAATCTAAACAACAAAAAAAATCTGAAGCTCAAGAAGAATATGGTATACATAAAAGGGAACTTTCAGACGACACAACTAAATTGCTTGGCAGTTACGTTTAAATTCTCGACTTTAGAAGTATAGACAGTGAAATCGTTAGGTTATTTTTGCATGGCTAATCTGATTGACTGATGGTCGATGGGCAGAATTAGTTTGTGATATCCTGAGGCATCACTAAAGTTTTCTCTTTTTACCTCTAGTATATTTCACTTTTTTTAAAATTCTAAATAAAATCGAAAAAAAAAATAGATAACTTCGTAACCTCTCCGTTGGTCCTAAGTGCGATTTCCTAAAAATAAACATTGCTATCGGTTGATAAGTGTTATCTATTTACTTCGTTGTTTGTTTTAATTTTACAGGTCGTTGTGGAGGTCAATGGTGTGATTGGCAGCTGCCTCAATGACCAATGCTCGTTCAATTATTCAAACTCCCAAACACCTCAGCTTTCTTCAATCTCGCCAAATAAAGGACCTGGGGGGCCTGCAAATTCAGGAACTCTTGTTACCTTGACTGGTAACGGGTTTTCTACTAATAAATCTCTAAACGAGGTCTCGATTGGAGGAGCCCCATGCGCTGTAGCCACAAGTTCTGAAACAACCATAACGTGTTGGGCAGGTCAGTACTCACAAGTTCTTGTTATCTAACTTTTAGCTAGAATGCTTGAGTTCCAATTATGTTAACGAAAAGATCTTCCATTACCAAAATTTAACCATCTTGCTAAGCTTTCTTTAAGACGTAAACACATCTACTGAACACTACTTGACATCCCTTTACGTTTATGACTTTAGCTATATTTTGGTTTATTTTCTCGATAGTTCAATTTTGCAATAGTTTATGAGTAAGAAATGAGTATTAAACAGGAATTTTGTTAGTATCTACTAAAGGATTATGAACTTACCTTTTAGCTACTTATTTCTTTTCGCACAGGTTTTGGTCCCGGTGGAGAACAGCTTGTCGTCGTGAAGGTAAAAAACAAAGGCTTTGCAAAGCACGCCCCTGTAAAAGTAACTTTTACCTACACCATAGCTGTGACGTCATTAAAACCAACATCTGGTAGTACTGGTGGAGGTCAGACAGTAACAATAGAGGGCAACAACTTTGGCAAAAGTCGCGAAAATGTCAATGTCACAATAGGTTCTCAGTGTAAAGTGTCGGCAGTTAACGAGACTCATATAACATGCATGACGTCTCAAAACAAAAACGGCACTTTTCCTGTGAGTGTTTGGGTAAGTGATGTCTCATCCACTGATCAGCTTTCGTTCGAATTTGAGCAAGTAGCAACTATTCATGGTGTTAGTCCGACGGAGGGCTCCGTTGCTGGTGGTGAAACACTTGTAATAACTGGTTCAAACTTTGGAACAAGTTCTGACACTCGTGTAAAGATTGGCGGCGCTGACTGTGCTATCCAGAGCATTACAGACTCGAGAATTGAGTGCAAAGTCTCGTCACATTCTCAAGGTCTTGCAGGAGTTGCAGTTGTCATTTCTGGTCGAGGAAACGCTGAAGGTGAAGTCACCTACCGCTTTAACCTAAAAATAAGCAGCATTATTCCTAGACAAGGGTCAATTATGGGCGGCACCCGACTCACATTGACGGGATCAGGCTTTAGCTCCAACTCTTCAGCTAACAAACTTTTTGTTGGCGGCAAGATGGCAAAGATTTTGTCGAGTAGCTCCTCACAAATAGTTGCAGAAACACCAAGCAACTGTAAAACAGTGGAAGTCACCAATGGCGGAGCACATGAGGGTAAGTAAGCATTGTGCAAGACGCAGGTATAGCCAACAGACCCTTATCACGCAAAAAAAATTAGATATATCATGAGAATAATAATAATAATAATGATGGTGATGATGATGATGATGATAATAATAATAATAATAGTAATAATAATAATAATAACTTAATGACAACTCTCCCAAGAGGCTTCTCAGTGTCATAGTTAGAATTCCGAACAAAAACGACTACATTTAAGAATCCCAACTGGTTGAAGTCAGACCAGCTGGCTATTTACAAGCGTGATGGGTTTGGCTCTGGGATCATCGAAGCCAAATCCAGTCAGTGGTTAGAGTTGGGTTTGAAACCGGGACGACCGCATGCAAATCCGGCACCCTAACCACTGAGCCACGCTACCTCCTACTCCTTCATGAAAGTGTAGCCTGCACCATGCAAGTTCACCGCATCTGTGTTAGCAAAAATGCAATGTTCGTAAACATTTCACAAACTAAGTTGACAGGCTCAGGGGAGAAGGTGGGAGTACAAATAGTGGCTTCTCTCGATGAGAAATCGGAGTGAATGAAAGATCACGATAGAAAGCAAGGTTACCAAGCAATCGGTTTGCCTAGAGGGGATGGAGTATATTGACCGCATCCTCCTCTCCTGTCCCGAATCACGCAAAAATACTTGGCTGTGATAAGCAATAATAACAGAAGGACAAAAAAATAAAAATTTTATTTGGAAGCAAATACTGTATATTTTTTTCAGTTAAACCTTTTTTCTTTAAAAACTTGTTGCTTGATATTTGTTTAAAATTTCGTTCTGAAACTCTTTTGCTTTCTGTGAATGGTTGTCACTTTATATAAATACACTTTTCAGACTTTCTTTTAACTGTATGAATGTTTGTCTTGGTTGACAGAGTTTGGCATCGGTTACAAATGGTCTCCAGTAGTCGTCATGATCAACATCTGTGACACAGTAAAGGTATGCAGTTCATGGTTGGCTAGAAATTTCACCTTTTAGTGTGTGTTCTTGTCTATAAGTACATACGTTACCCTAATGTAACATTTTTTTCATTTTCCCTTTATATCCTTATCTTTTATTTTCTATATTTCACAAAATCTTTGAAAGTTTTGGTTCAACTACTAGTGTAGTTTTAATAAATTCAATAGTGCTTTATCGTTTTACCCCCTTTCAAAATTTTTAGTTCTACTTGTCCTACTCTTTGTTAAACTTTGTACAAAACTAATTAGGTCTATTATTAAAACAATAGGCTGAATTAAATATATAATAGAAAATTTTTTAAAATACAGATTTCGGTCGACTTGACCAACTTCAGGTTGAAGATTGCGACTTAAAGACGGTCAAAAAGACCGAAAAAATTTGTTTTTAAAGAACATTTATGTTGTATATTTTTTAGCCTATTTCTTAATAATAATTTTTATGGAGAATTCAATTCTAAACATAATGAGCTTCAAAAATGAAGTTAGAGAAAAAGATACGATGTTTCTTAATGTTATCGTTTAGATTTTTATTATCTATCCCTCTTCTTATTTGAACGCAGGGAAATTATTTTCTCACAAGGTGTGGTAAAACTGTGTGATTTTGTTTTCTTTAACAGTGGAGTTGGGCCGGACAATTTTTGTCAGAACTAAGCTATCGAGTGCAACAAACAACAGAATCCTCAACCGAATATAATGGAAATGGGTTTCAGAGTGCTTCGGCTAATAGTGGCTCGTTTAGTCATACCTTCACAAAACCTGGTACTTATTACTACTCAAGCGGTCCTGTAGACAAAGAAGGCAAAGTGATTCTGAAGGGCAAAGTCATTGTTACAGATTTGGCTTCAAAGGCCGAAACGATTAGCCTTCAGTTAGCAGGTAAATGAGTAATGAGATAATTCCTTTTTTATCTACCCTATATAAATTAGACCACTAGCTAGACTGTTATGGAGTTTTAGACAGAAAGAAAATTCGACAGTCTTGTCTATTCTAACGTTGAAATATTTAGAGTAGGTTTCTGCAAGAGGTCAGTTGAGTAACAGACTCCATATTTTGCGTTTTCGCAGGATTCGAAAGTGAATTGGCTGCGCCTGCTCAAGAGGGAACACCCTCAACCGCCTGCGATACTGAAGTGTCTGCATCGATTTCGCCTTGCGATGTGACCGAACCTGCTGGTAGTGGGGTCCAATTCAAGTATTGGGCGTGTCAAACACCATTTGTGAAGGAGGTCAGCCCTAACAATGGAACAGCGTCCACCACGATAACTCTTCGTGGCACTGGTTTTAGTAGCATGTCCTGCCTCAACAAGGTTACCTTTGCTGGTCACAACTGTGCGGTCCAATCCAGTTCTACCACAGAAATCACATGTACCCTTGACACGTCAACCAAACCTCATGTAGGGGAGAAAATGAGAGTCGATCTAAACGTTCGCAATCGAGGAGCAGCAGTGATTGAAAGTGGCCGGTTCGTTCTTCAGCCGGTTGTTGATTCCGTGAGTCCAAGCAGCGGTTCCAAAGCGGGAGGAACTGTGATTACGATAACAGGCAAAGGCTTCGCTGAATTAGCTACGGAAAATGTTGTTAACCTTGGATCTGGTTGCACTGTCACAAGCGCAACTTATACTCAACTAGAATGTATTACAAAAAGTCCCGGACATGGCTTTTCAGAAGACCCACAACCAGTATGCGTTACGGTTAATAGGGTTCAAAGCGCATCCTCTAATCCAACTAGTACAAAATTCGCATTCAAAGCAAGCAAAACTCCTACCGTAACTGAATTTTTACCAACCACTATATCTCAAGCCTCGCAAACCGTCAAGATATTTGGTTCAGGATTTCCAACTGACTCCTCGAAAGTTAGCGTTAAAGCGGGATCGGTCGCGTGCTCTGTAACATTAAGCCAGGCAGGAAAGATTGAGTGTATTCTTCCTGGACTAGTTGCTGGTTTACATGAAGTTGTCGTAAACGTTGAAGGTAAAGGAGATGCTCAGTTTTCAGTGTCGTCTAACATCAACAGCTCAGCACTGCTTTCCACGGTTTCACCTTCTTCTATTGGTAAAAATGGAGGAGTCGAGCTTACACTGGAGGGAAATGGGTTTGATGCGACTGCGGGAAAAACCATTGTTACTGTGGCTAACAAGAACTGTCCTGTCACCAGCGTTTCTCTTAATATAGTTAAATGCAATGCTCCGGCGCACACATGCAGCTCTTCAGCTTGCGAAGCAAATGTTGTTGTAACTGTCGACGGCAAAAACTTTCCAACAATTAAGATTACTTTCGCAGCTGCGGATACACCGTCTTTATCATCGATTTTACCTACTTCAGGGAAAGGTGGCGAATCCTTGACACTTGCAGGAGACTTTAAGGGCTCTTCATCTGGTGATTTTGCAGTGTCAATTGGCAGTACATCATGTCATGTTACGGCGGCTTCTACAAGTCAATTAACTTGTAAACTAAACGAACACGCTGCAGGAACATTTCCCGTGAAAGTAACAGTTGCAAACAAAGGAATAGCAACATCAAGTGCGCAGTTTATATACAAAACGGAAGTTACTACAGTTTCTCCAACCGAAAGTGGTTATGGGGGTGGAAGAGAAATCACCCTGCAAGGTTATGGCTTTAGCGAAGCTACTCAAGTGACAGTTTGTGGAATTTCTTGTCCACAAGTGGGTAATACGACGGATTCACAACTCACCTGTGTTGTGCCAGCAAATAAGCAGGATGCTCCTGGCTCGGGCAACAACAGAGCATGCCCCGTCAAAGTACTGCTTTCTGGCGAATCATTTGAAAAAAGTGAAGCTTTCACATATAAGGATTCCTTAACCTCGGTTGTTACTTCAGTTACGCCCACCCGTGGAGGGACCGGAGGAGGTGTTGAATTGACAATCAAAGGGTCAGGGTTTGACACAACAAAAGCAAACAATAAAGTGACTATAGATGGAACGGTCTGCACAGTGACTTCTGCGTCTGCCACTGAGCTAGTCTGCATCACCGGAGCCCACAGCAAGACTATTGAGGCAGTAGTTCGGGTTGAGGTTGGCAGCACTGGCATTGCACTGGGAGAAGGCAAATTTTGGTATGTGGATGTGTGGTCATCGAAGTTTAGCTGGGGTGGCAACGATCCACCAAAGAAAGGTAAGCTGAAATTCCTTGTTCCACTTAAAATCTAAAAACAAATCTGAATAAAAAACCCTGGGCAAATTCGAATTCAAACATGCCCAAACACATACCTTCTGTAACTTCAACTTGCGTTAGTTCCCCATTTTACCAAATTTTGCCTTAAATCAAGTCCCCAATTACTCGAATCCTAGGTAACTCAAACTTTGCCTTAAACTACAAAGCCCCTGGTAACTCGTAATTTTTGCTCAAATGAAACACATGGTGTTCAAATTCCTTTTCTTTTCTTTTTGGAAGACTCGAGTTGATAAATGAAACTGTTTATTTGTTATGTCTACATAGTTTGTTTTGTTTCGAATATACCCCTAACTCAATATGATTGAGCTTTAAAGCTTATACAACTTAATTTTAACTTTTTAGATTGAAACTGTTGTCATCTAAGAACTCGAATTCGAATAACCAAAGAAAGTTTCAACGTTTAAGGTTGCTTTTTAATTGAAAAAAAGATTGGAATGTAAGTTTTCACCGATCAGACCGGGGACTGGTAACCTCTGACATAGCAGGAGTGAGTTGTGTGGATTTTGTTAAAAAAATCATTTCTATTTAAAAAAAAATTTTTTTGAACAATTTCAAGGGAATAATTCATTGATTAAAGTTATGAACAATATGACTGTTGTAGCCAGAGTCCAATGTTTTGAGATAAAAAAGATTGTCTCTGCCTCATACCTCATGCTACGTCATATAATAATAATGATAATAACAATAATAATAGTAACAATAAAAATAATAATAATTTTAGTTTCAAAAATTACTGTTTAAAAAGGGTTTTACTTTCCATCTGGAAATTAACCCTACCTTACCTGGGCTTTTGGAGGTTGTT